>JAGFPH010009461.1:14283-28213 GCA_018207615.1 Philaenus spumarius | reverse complement strand
AACTCTTGCTTTATCAAAGCCTGGGCCCCAATCAGATATAACGTGTCCCCCTTGCCACATGCTAATGTCTATCAAGAAAAGGTATTAAAGGCCCATGCCGCCAAAGCATTCGATTCTTCGTTAAAAATGCTACAACTCTTGAATTACACTAAGTCAGGTTCCCAATCAGAAGACGTCAGTTTCTTCATGTTCCGTACTGAAGTCTATCAGGCCAATTTACTTAAACGCCCATGAAAGCCTAGCAGACCTTGCAGTACACGCTAAATCTACTAAACTTATTAAATATATACTATTCAGCTATTTTATGTTTTAATGATATGTATTTTCTTAAAACTGTCACTTCTTACTAATATATTTTTTCAAACCCACATGCATTTAACTCTTGGTATTTCATTTTGTATAAAACCCCATTTTGAAACCTTTGCTAGTAGTAAAATATTGGAATACTTCCTTCTGAAGCTCGACGATACTGGCACAAAAATCATTCGATTTGTCGACTTTTAATGGCTCCACTTTTGGTGTAATTCAATTACTAAACTTCCTTTCCAACTCCAATTTACATGATCGAGGATAGCGTGCGTTCCTGCAAAACCTTTTTGGTAAATTGCTATTCAATCATTTTAAGTTTTCTTAGTTTCCTATCCATTTGGTTGCTATAAAATAAGATTTCACACCATGTCAATTGAGTAATCGGTAGAAAAATCGTAGCAAAGCAAAATAGACGAGCAGAACTAATTGGAAGCTTTTTCAGTATAGTTGTTAATGATAATTTTTTTACATATTAAAGGATTGTGTGGATATATCATCGCAAGCATTTACAACGTTACGACTTCGATAAAATTATTATTTTACCTAGTATAGTAAAATAGGGTATCTGTCAATTATAACGATAGGTTGTTTCGTTAAGAATATCAATAAATTGGCACCTACTTTCTCACAAGTATATTTAAATTATTAACACGTTCACTGCTAAGGACGCACATGTGAGATTGACGCTGAACACTGTGAGAAACGGCCGACGCACAGTGCATTGCACGCCAACCCCCATATTGGGAGTACTTTCAATACACAGTGGATTGCGTTGTTCGCACGCCAACAACCGTATTGGGAGAATTATTATTAGCTAAACGAGATTTTTTTTTCTCTGAACGAGAAGATGCGGTTTTTTTCATATGTTTTTTCCAACCATATGCAAAAAACCGCATCTTTCTAAAAATTCTCGTTTAGCTAATAATAATAACAATAATAACAGATTTTTGTGGGGTCTTCTTTTACCAAAAAGGGGGTTGTTTTTCTAAAAAAAATCTAAACTTTTTTTTCGTGCATGTATGCAGGACTAATTGACATGTTTGGTGTAAATTTGTTCGAAATCGATCGAATAGTTTTCTCTCTATTTTTAATAATAACAATACTTAGTCAGGGCCGGCGAATAGAAGGGCTCAGCCACTCCTTTGAAGTTTAGCAAACGCCGCCGTTGCCGGTGAGGGGAGGGGACGTTGACCGCGTGACGTCATAGGGATGTTAGCCTCGCTTATTCACTAGTGCAGTCTAGGCTTTTCCAAATGTTGTTTGTTTGATTCAGTGTCACTGAGAAGTTCATTGTGTGTGTTTTGTATGCGCGTTGTCTATCTTTAGTGTTTAAGTATGTTATTGTCTAATAATTCGTTTTAGTAATAATGTCGCTTAGTTTAAAAACAAATTAGTTTTCAAGCTATAATTATATACGTAAACGATTTAGTATTTTAGAATCGCATTGAAACATTGAGCTGTGCTATTTTTAATTGCGGAAACACCTACCGCAACACCAAGGGCTGTGACGTAGGCGTTATTTACCACCGATTCCCAATTGATAGTTATATTTCAAAGCAATGGGTTTTCAAGTGCTACAGGAAAGACGGTATTAACATAAAAAATGCACGTATTTCTAGTAAGCACTTCTTGCCTACTGATTATCAAGATGATATGAAAAACCGCCTTTTAGGACTTCCATTGAAAAGAGTACTAAATAAATCTGCAATCCCTTCTCAAAATCTGCCCAATGATAGTACACTGAGTCAAACCTCTGTACTTAGAACAGGCAGGAGCAGAATTAGAGCCGTTAGAGCTTCGGCAATAGTAAGGTTGGCAGAGTTAAGCCCTAAAAAATACTGGCTATTTGTTCCGATGATATTGACAATTCCAGAGAATGTGAAACTGAGAAAATGAAGAACTAACGAGCTTAATCTGTTGTAAATATTATGAACGTAAATTCGAGTTTATTGAATCATTACAAAATGAAATAGTGGGCTTGAAATCGCAGCTAAAATGTCTAAAACGGAAAAATAAAAACTTCGTTGACAGAATGTTAAGAAAGTCTAATTGCTACAAACGGTTTAACAACACGATCAAACGTTTACGAAGTGAAATATGCGTTTTAAAGGAGCATAACAACCAAGCAGTTCTAACCAAGTGGGCCAAGCAAACTATGACTCCAACGCAGATAAAGGCTATAGAAACTAACACGCAAGTACGGTGGACAAGTGACGACAAATGTAGTGAGAGAAAACGGATGAAAAAATTTATCAAATGGGTAAGATCCAAAACATAATGTAACAGATTTGTTGTGTTTTCGCTCATTTCACCTTTTCTAGGTTCATTAGTATTTAATTAAAGTATTATTTATTGATTGTTGAAAGTCTGTAATATCAAAGAGGACGCCACTAGGGGTCGATAGGTATAATGGGGGGTCATTAAGTACTAAATACATTCTGCCGACTAATGCAAAGCAGTGGTGGTTGTATGGCAGTGCGGCAAGAGTAACAACCCTGTGACGTCACAGCGTAGAACCGGCTGGCAGCACGTATCGTGACGGAGTGGCTGAGCCCTTATACTAGCGATTCTCGCCGGCCCTGATACTTAGTTACTCTCCTACTTTAATGTATCCCCTCTCCTACTTCAATACAACTATGAAGGCCAGTTTCTTGTATCGTTTATTTATTGCTATTTAGTTTAAAGTATAAATATCCCATTCCATTACTTTGACTTATCTAATTGAATTGTAAACTGTTTTTTTTATATCACCTAAGCATATTATTACACACATATGGCTTTATAGCTTGCAGGAAGTTAGTGCAATTTGTTTTATTGTATAGTATCTTTTTTTAGCCTCTTTTATTGTAGTGAACAAATTTTCTAAACAATCCTGGTAATAATATGTGTAAATTGTGAAATTTGTAGAGAAATTAGTTGAGTAATTTTTCAGCATAAAAAAGTAAGTGTATAAAAGATTATTTCATTTCACCCTTTTGACTTAAGCAATCAAATTGCACATGTTGTTTTATATAACTTAAAAATAAAATGATATAATTTTAGCTTTATAGCTTTTAGTGAATAGTTTAATTTATATGTATTGTATAGGTGCAGGAAACTTATTACAACACCTTAGAATGTAGTAATTATTGTAACGAGTTAAGACTCATGGCAATGATATTGTTAAAGTGTGAAATGTTTAGTAAAATCGGTCGAATAGTGTTTGAGTCTATATAGGATAAAGAAACATTCATTTTTACTACAGATATTTACTACAGTCTGCTTTTTTTTCTGCATAAATATCGACGCCACAACGTTTATTATAAGTATGTTCCGAATAAATTTCTATTCAAACAGTTATATAAACAATATATATATTTATATATACTGCTTTTCCCCTCCTAAAGCTCTTCCGACACATCTGATATTAAATCAAAACGTGATCCGGGTCAGACACGTGGATTTTCTGTTTAATCTTAGATTCTGCGGGTTGACACGTCACCTGATTTCCTATCCGGTGAGTTCTCGCATTTTATTTTGAATCTGAAATGAAATATCAACTCCCTTGATAATTTTCTTGGGAAGGTAGAAAGTAAACGAAATGACATGTGCGTTGAATATTTATGTTGAGAGACTATTCCGGAATAAGGTGTAATTGTTTGCATATGTATCTAGTGATTGTAGTTTATTGGGACATATGAAAGCAAAATCTGTAGAATACTATATACAAGGAAGGGAGATTTAAATATAAATAGAAAGAGAATATAAATATTTTTAAATGTTTTAAGATAAAGAAACTAAAGTCTTTGTGATTTTAAGAATCTGTGTGTTATTCCATTGTTTGGATATAAAGATTGAATACTGGATGAGGTACGCAAATATAAGTTCACTGTACCTGAAAACCGGTTTGAAATCGACATTTTAACCGTTAATTTTTATATTCCTCAAAATAATGCGAGCGCAACTCTATTGTGTTCGAGCGTTTCAGGTATCAAGCCATGAGATGCTACGGTGGTTGGAGAGGGGAGTAGCTTATTCGTTTTATCTTGAGTTTAACTTATTTACCAGTATTCCTATAAACTGTATATTGGCAAGTAAAAATGCAGAAATACTTTTCAACCTATTTATTACATTTCAATCTAAGATTATTATTACAATTACTTTAAAATCAATTTAGACCTTTGAATAGTTAAACAAAAGCTAAATTTATCTTTATATATACATATATATATAAGCCAAATACCACACACTGACTCATCACGATTCCTCAAAAACTACTCAACGGATTGGAATGAAATTTGGTATGTAGCTTCCTCTGGGGCAATAAGTGTTCACTAAAAAAGGGTTTAAAAAAATATAATTTTTAGTGGGGTTTGGGGAGTAAAAACTACTAAATCACGATTTATCCAAAATTACTGAACAGATTGGAATGAAATTTGGTATGTAGCTTCCTCTAGGGCCATAGGTGCTCTCTAAGAAAGGGTATGAAAAATTTCGAAATTTTAGTAGGGGTTTGGGGGGATCAAAGTTACTAAAATCATAATTTCAGATCTTTTATTATTATGACAATAGTGCTTTTATTATTTAAGCTCTATATATATAAAAGCCAAATACCACTCACTGACTGAACACTTAAAAAGAATGCAATTAAGTTCAAAAGACTAAAAATACCAACCACCACGGGCAACGCCATACGGGTCAGCTAGTATATATATATATATATATAAGCCAAATACCACTCACTGACTCATCACGATTCTTCAAAAACTACTCAACGGATTGGAATCAAATTTGGTATGTAGCTTCCTCTAGGGCAATAGGTGGTCGCTATGAAAGGTTTTAAAAAAAAATTAAATTTTAGGGGGTTTTGAGGGGGTCAAAGTTACTAAAAATCCCCATAAGAAATACACAGTTTAATATATTTATTCATATATATTTTTTTTTATTAATATACATTTAACTTTGATTTGTATACCCGTGCAAAGCCGGATTGGGCAGCAAGTATTCTATATACAAAAGCGGTTTTGTTCTGAAAGAACGACTGACTGACATAGAATCAACATAGAGCAAAAACTACTTAATATTATACAAATACGATACATTCAATGGTGTTAAAGGCGCACACTTAGAAAGGACTCTGAAAAATTTTAAGGCTCGGTTTCCTAAATTTAAAACGGCTAAATTGGCTACCAATGTCAACGTTAAAATAACCTAACCATATCTTCACTTGTAAGCATATTTTTGTGGTTATTTCCGTCGAAAAATGAAAGCTGTTTTTTTTCTTAAAGTAAAATAGATTGTGGGTGTTGATTGCTAAGGTTTTTTGCAACGTCTCTTTTTGTAACTGAGTAACAAATGAATAAAGTTTACCATTTGTTACTATTTACATCATACGTTTATGAAAACAATAAAACGGGTTTTGAAAATGTAATCAGCAATCAAACATATTATATTGCTTCCTATGTTTGGTAATATCAAAATTTGTTAGAATGTAGACTATTGATTATTTATTGAAAAAATTCGAAATTTTAGGGGAGGTTTGGTGGGATCAAAGTTATTAAATCACGGTTTCTTCAAAACTACCGAACGGGTTGGAATGAAACTTCCTCTAGGGCCATAAGTGTTCACTAAAAAAGGGTTTAAAAAAATTGGAAATTTTAGGGGGGGTTGGAAGATAACAATTACTAAAACACGATTTCTCCAAAACTACAGAACGGATAGGAATGAATTTTGGTATGTAGCTTCCTCTAGGGCCATAGGTGTTCACTAAGAAGGGTATGAATATTTTTGAAATTTTAATAGGGGTTTGGGGGGATCAAAGTTACTAAAATCATAATTTCAGATATTTTATTATTATGACAATAGTGCTTTTATTATTTAAGATCTATATATATAAAAGCCAAATACCACTCACTGACTGAACACTTAAAGAGAATACAATTACGTTGAAAAGACTGAAAATACCAACCACCACAGGCAACGCCGTACGGGTCAGCTAGTATATCTATATATATATGAAATCTAAATAAAATTAATTCACTCATCACGAAATCTCACAAACCACCGAACGGATCGGAATGAAATTTGGTAAGTAGCTTCCCCTAGGGCCCTAGGTGCTCGATAAGAAAGGTTTTAAAAAAATTAGAAATTTTAGTGGGAAAGGGGGTCAAGGTTACTAAAAATTATATATAGTATAATATATAGGGTGTTACAAAAATGTGTGATGGGCTATACAGGACCTGATTCTACATGCAAAAATAAGTCGAAAATGTAGTATAACATTTTTTCGATTTCGGCTTAGTTTAGCCGTAATCCGCCATTTTGTTTTTTTTTTAAAACTCACTGTAACTCTGTAATATTTGCGTAAATATTTTCCCAAAATACAAAATGGCGGATTACTGCTAAACTAAGCCGAAATAAAAAAAATGTTATACTACATTTTCGACTTATTTTTGCATGTAAAATCTGAATCTGCATAGCTCGCTACAAAAATAACTAAACAATTGGTTGTATTTAAAAAAACAATGGTTTTAGGCTGATTTTGGTTGCTGTACACAATTACCAAGAAATTATGTTTTTAGTTTTTTGTCGATAACTCGGTTATTCTTTGACCTACTGAAAATACAAAAAAAGCATTGTGTCTGTCGTTAAAAAAGGAAAATATTTTGTCTCTTGTACATTTTTTGTAAAGTTAACGGTTTTCAAGATATTCCACGTTAAAAATTTGTAACGGCCGCCATTTTGAAAATTATAAAAATAAATTCTTTGCGTTTGGTATACTTGTTAATCGTAACATACAAAATGCTTATTCCAAATTTGAACTCGATATCTTATCTATTTCCAGAGTAACAGTGAGTTTTTGTAAAAAAACAAAATGGCGGATTACGGCTAAACTAAGCCGAAATCGAAAAAATGTTATACTACATTTTCGACTTATTTTTGCATGTAGAATCAGGTCCTGTATAGCCCATCACAGATTTTTGTAACACCCTGTATTTATTGATATATTTTTTTTAACATATTTATGCTACATTTAACTGTGGTTTGTCTAACCGTGCAAAGCTGGATCGGGCCAGCTAGTATGTCTATATGTGTTCGCACTCTAACGACAGCATTTTACGTCCGATTTGTTGCAAATGTGGTTCACATGTTGGTTCTCTAAGTCGCTAGCCAAAAATCCAACAACCTTAATGATGTTTTTTGGCAGGAAGTAAAACATTTTCTATATTTTTCGAACTACAACGAAACTTTTTATGGGTTTTAGATGAAGCAATGTATTTACCTGACCTTATAGCCCGTCTGGTTCCCCCGAAATCTACCAAACCTGAAAATACTGTCAAAGTACCCTTTATTTTTTACCTCACGAAGCGAGTTTGTCGACTGCGCGCGAAGCGAAACGGTAAAAATTCCGAGGACGTAAGGGAGAATACATTTAGCGAAACAAAACGTGTCTGATCCTTGACTGGATGCTGAGGTGGAAAACAAATTATTCCAGTAATATATTTTGTACACGCAGGCAGCTATTCAGAGCCGTCGTGAGTAGACCACTTTCCCAAATAGTTGGTTGAAGCACTGAAACACGAAAACAAAATTTTTAGCGATTTTCAATAGGAAAAATGAGCTATGCAGTGGCCCTTATGGTAAGATTCAAGGTCGGGAGTAGCAAATGAGCCGGGATCATGGTCCTCAGAACACGTTTTGGGGTGTCATTAAAAATCATATATATTTATATATGTGTTCGCACTCTAGCGTCTGCATTTAAGTCCGATTTGGTTCAAATTTGGTACACATGTTGATTGTCTACGTCGGTCGGACGAGTTCGTTAGCCAAACAAATCCAACAATCGGAAGCACGTTTTTTGACCCGAAGTAACTATTGTTTTAAATGTTTCCTACGAGAATGAATTTGTTTTTCAGTTTTTTTTACAAATGTAAATGTAGGATGTTATTCTGCATATTATGTTTTTTTACGCGACCTTATAGCTCGCTTGGATCCCCAAAATTGATCAAAACGTAAAATACCACAGAAGTACCCGATTCAAAGCCACGTGGAGGATTCTATCGTGGGGTTGGCGTGCGAAGCACGCAATGCATTGTGTAATGAAGACATTCCCAATAAGGGGGTTGGCGTGCGAAGCACGCACTGCTTTGTGTATTGAAGATACTCACAATATATGCGGAATGGCGTGTGAACCATTTTGCAGCAATTCAGCACCGTCGTGAATAGACCTATTTCCCAAATTGTTGGTTGAAACCATAAAACATACGCCTAAAACTTAATTTTGGAAATTTGCTCAACTCTCGTCAGCGGTTCAGCTGCGTGGTCGACTTTGTTTGCCAATGTAGTATTAGACTAGTAATAAACTTCATTCAAACAAGTTATTCTTTTAAATTCTTACAAAAAAAATCACCTTCATAATTTAATGTGCCACACAAAAGCAAATAACCTATCGAAGACAAATCACTGTATGTCAGAGAAAGAGTTATCCATTTGGGTGGAGTGGGACAACAACTTAAACAAGTTACAATAATTTTGTCTTTCACAATGGTAGAAGAAATTTATGTGGGAACAATTACAGAAGTTTCGTTTATTTTTATGACAAGTCTTTTTCTATATAGAAATTCAGTAATCATAATTTGATTTTACTTTCTCACTATACTATAGTATATACAAAGTATAGTGATCGCAAAAAATTGATGTCTGGATTTTTGTGGAAATATCCGATTGGGACCACCTGACTCCAAAAAAGTAGTTTTCACAAAATGCCTGTCTGTATGTATACAAATCTAGAGAGAAAACAGAACTATTCTATCGATTTTGAAATAAATTGCACCAAACACTTCAATTAGTCCTGTATAGATGCACGAAAAAAAGTTTTGAAAATTTTTTTAAAATAATCCTCTTTTTATCCAAAAAATCCCCCAAAATCAGATATTATTTTTTATGAAAAAATGGCTTAAACAATTTTGATAAAATTTGGCTTATTTGCAGCCCTTAATGTAACCTACCATATATGCAAATACCGAATCTTTCTAAAAATTCTCGTTTAGCTAATAATAATAATATTTATCAGTTACTCTCCTACTTTAATGTGTCCCCTCTACTATACTTTAATACACGTTCATTGCTACGCAAATTTCGTATTTCCTATGCTAGGAGGTAACCTTTTATGTTTTTGTATTTATAGCCTAAATGAGTATACATTACTGAATTTTGTTATTTTTGAACCTTTCTACGTAATAACCACTACTGTTTTAAAGCGGAAGCACATGTGCGTCAATAGCATATAGGCTTAAAAATTGGCGTGCGAAGCTCTGGCAATGCTCTGTGTATTGAAAATCCTCCCAATAAAAGGGTTGGCGTGCGAAGCACGCAATGCACTGTGTATTGAAAATACTCCCAATATGGATGTTGGCGTGCAATGCACTGTTTTTTGACCGCTTCTCATAATGTTCAGTGTCAATCTCACAATATGTGCTTCCTTAGCAGTGAACGTTAATGATTGAAATATGTTTGTGAGAAAGTATGTGCCAGTTTCTGGTACCGTTTATTTAGGTAGGACCGTATTACCTTTAGTGTTACCTTATTACCAATGCGCCATATCAATGGTAGTATTGGAAGTTTGTGAAGTAGTATATTAAATGTACCTTGCACCTATTCGCATATAACAACTCGCTGTCACTCTTTCTAATGTTTTGCTTGTAATTTATGTTTTTTAAGTCGTGTCTGTTTAAACGTTTTGAGTTAGTTCAAGTGTTTAGTTGTAGGGTGAATCACACTGTATCTTTGTATAGTGACACAGTATAATAGAAAAACTGTATGTCACTAGTGGCTGATTTAAAATATATAAGATATAACTTCAGGTATAATTAATGGTAAGTCTGTAAGGGGGAACAAACACAATCAATTAATTGATTTATATATTATGCATTTTAAGATGATATTCAAGAAGATTAGTACGATATTCTTGTAAAAACAGACATTGATTTCATAGTTTTCAAAGTATGAGCCAAAGTAGTTTGACGAGCAAAAACTAAACTAAATCTGTTTACATAACATAACTTGCAAAGCTATCTTTCCCAGATCGTAGACGCTGAGCTGGCAGAATGTGTAATCAATCAACAGTCTCGAGTGTACGTCTGGCACGTCACTTTGTGTATAGAGGTGTTATTTATTATAATTTTATGAAAATACGGTTTAACGATGACAACGAATTCCCTAATAATAATCTATGTTGTATTTATGGTTACGTAGTAGCATCGGAACGTATACAGTTAACCATGTTCGTCCGTGTGCCACAACCTCAAATATATGTTATTTAAGAGTGTTTATAAGGCGTTTTGCCATTTATACATCTATATTATTACAAGATTTTTGTCAAAAACTTATTTCCAATCGCCCAGCCCCTCCCAATGGACAGATTTTGATGATTTTTTTTTAAATCTGTTTCTTTTTACCTCTAGATCATGTCATCAAGCATTAAATATAGCATATCGGGGCCATAAAAATTCCAATTATATGGATTTTTTAGTTTTTTTATTTATTTTAAAAACTAAAAAGGTACGAGGTTGGTTGATAGCTCAATCGAAAGAGGTAAAAATTTAGAACATTTACGCCGCTTACAGTACCCTTGTATCTCTTATGGATTTCCAGTTATATAAATTCAAAATTTTGAAAATTGTATGATCTGTCTATCTTACATTATTAAAAGATTTTGGTCGAAAACCTATTTCCAATCGCCCAGCCTCTCCTAATGGACCGATTGTGAAGATTTTTTTTAATGTGTTTATTTTTACCTCTAGATATGTTATCAAGCATTAAACATATATTTTTTAAGCTTCCGGGGCCATAAAATTTATAATTTGTTGTCAGTTTTTTGGATTTATTTTAAAAATTAAAAAGGTACGAGGTTGGTTGATAGCTCAATCGAAAGAGCTACAAATTTAGAACATTTAAGCTGCTGACAGTATCCTTCTATCTCTTATAGATTTCCAATTATATAAATTATTTAATTATATAATTATAGTAATTATTGAATTAATTATCAAAGTTAATTGTGTAACGACCGTTATTCTATTTTTGTGCTTCACGTGTAGTATGCGTTTTTTTATGCGTTTGCTTGGTAATAATTATTGAATTATCTATCGATTGGGAATTACATTATTTCGTGTTACATACATAATGAAGGGGGGGCATAACGTCGTTATTTTTCTACCAATTTGTAAAAAAAGTGTCATTTTATTCGTTTTACACTGCAGATTTACAGAAAAATATAAAATTCCAATAAATTGAGTTTATTTTAACTTATATTATTTTCTTTATAATACCGTAAAGGTTTATAAAGTTAATTCGCTTTTTACGAATTGCTGATATATATACAACATATAGTTTACCTTATACAGTAGTCGAAGCAATTCTTGATATTTTTGTAGTTACACTACAGCGCTGTTTCGCCGTTCACAGCCGGCTTCGTCAGGTGTAGGACTTAACACTTAAATAAAACAATACACAATAACACTAAACACACGATAACACGACACAAAAGTACAAAGTTTTATCGGATAACTCCTCGTCAAATGTTCATGAAATAACATCTGTAGTGTAATAATATATCTGTAGTGTAACTACAAAAATATCAAGAATTGCTTCGACTACTGTATAAAGTAAACTATATATTGTATGTTTATTTTAACAACAACTGACATTTTTTAATTACGCCCTGTTATTTAAATGGGGGAAATTTGTGTAAGAACTATCCATTAGTTTGGGCGTCACCAGTTAGGCTCATGGCAGTCCCTGGATAATTTTTAAGGTATTTGAAAACTATTTGCAATTTAATTACTTAAGTCAAAGGGATGAAAAGGAGTAACTACAGTAAAAATTAAGTATTAATCCATACACTTACTTTTTCTATATTCTTAAAAACTACTGAACCAATTTCAACAAAATTTCACAATTTACTTATGTTAGTAAGGATTTTTTTAGATATGGTTACTGCAAACAAATATATTTAAATGTGGTTGCTACCTGTATTTAATAAAAATAACTTACACTAAATTTCTACAAACAATAAAGCTAAAATTATTTACTATTATTCTTAATTAATTGATATAACAAAATATTTTCAATTCAATTATTTAAGTCAAAGGGATGAAATATGATAACTACCTTTAAAATAAGTCAATCAATAGCGAAACAGTGCCGTGTCCACCAGTTAATAATAAATAATAGTTTATTTCGTAAAACCAAAAGATACGGTGTTCTGTCTGAAACCAAAATTTGGAAATCATAATTCGTGTTAATATTTGTTTAAATGTTTACATCAAAAGAAATATAGATAGTTTCAATAATCTACAAGCAGTATATTTTTGATATTTTACGTTATTTCACGCAACACTGGGTATTTTTTATTTTATTTCCAACACGTGGCAAAATATAATCTGCACCTATTGATAACGTCTACGGTTTGATGTACGACCATTTCCTCCTTCCAACCCTCTGTGTAGACAGAACATGCATCATATACGCTTTCAATATTTTTCAACCATCCCTTGTTCTACATATTTCCTACTACTTTGCAAACACTTTACCTTTCTGACTGCTATAATTCGTATATTTGCCATATATACATTATTAATCATGTATTGTAAATCATAAATTAACAATTGAAAATTTCAAGTACTCGGTACGTAGTCCAATACTTAGTTGAAGCAAAGTGTAAAACAAAATTTTGTATAGGGGATGATTGGTATGTGACGTGGCCCTTTGTCCAGAATGCCCCTAATACAGAGGTGAACGATGGTGCGTCTCCCATTTTGATTTGTGCCTTCGGTCCTTGTGCAGACGCAAGCTAGTTGTCAGGATCGTGATGTGGAGACTGTATCTTCAATAAGGTGGTGACCGGAGAATAGTTTAAAAACATCCCCTCTGCTCTCCAGTTTGTATCTACTAACTTAAGGTTCGGCAGACCTACCGGCTATTTTCGATTTCAACGCACATAAGAGCATCGTTAAACGTGTGACAAGATTACACAAGTAGAACATCTCGTTTTAAAGGTTGGGCCAGTTCCTATGTGGTTCAGTTTTTAGTTTTTTTATTTGTTTTAACAAAATTATATATTTGATTTAGCTCAGAATCAAAGTTTTCGATGTTTTTTCTTTTTCAATAATGCAAATATAAAAAATGTAAAAAGATCACCACATTCACAATGTAAGTAAAAGTGATTAAACACATTTTTGAAGTGTAAATTGATATAGGTGTACCACGTCCAAAAAATTTGTATACATGTTTGTATAGCAGAGTATATAGTTTTCGTGTTGATGGAGGGTGAATCGGATTTTAGCGTCACGCGTTTTACCATGCATTTTGTGAAACGCACCTAATGTGAAACGCTCCTAAAGTGAAACGGTCCTAATGTGAAACCCTCCTAAAGTGAAACGCTCCTAATGTGAAACGCTCCTAAAGTGAAATGATCCTAAAGTGAAACGTTCCTAAAGCAAAACGCTCCTAAAGTGAAGCACTACTAAAGTGAAACTCTCCTAAAGTGAAACGCTCCTAAAGTGGAACGATTCTAAAGTGGAACGCTCATAAAGTGAAACGCTCCTTAAGTGAAACTCTCCTAAAGTGAAACGCTCCTAAAGTG
>JAGFPH010009460.1:23550-42530 GCA_018207615.1 Philaenus spumarius | reverse complement strand
CAAACATTATATTATAACAATAGTTATCTTCTTAATTCTTGCTATTAAAGTATTTCAAAGTACAGACATCTGCAATGATAATCGATTAAATTTAACATTTTATTACAGAAGTGTCCATGTCAAAAGGAGATGATCAAGAAAGAGAGCAACTTCAGATATTTGATGATAGCTATCCAGTAACTGAATACATGGAAATTTCAGCCGTAGAAGTCAGAGAATCCGTTTCAGTAAGTTTAAACCGAATCAGGGCATTTATTCCGAACTGTTATCGAAGAAATAAATACAGTGTATTAGATATCAACTTACAAATTGTTGGTGAAAGGTAGTTTTTAAGTAGACCTACTTGCATCTACTTAGTTTTTAGTAGATCCTACGATCCTTAACACTATTTCTACTGCATCGTAGTAACACCAAATATTGTTATATTATTAAATTTGTATATAGGTTAAACAATAAAAGTTGCAAAAATAAAATGTACACTAATGTGAAAGTAATTCAATATAAACATTTTAGGTAACTGATGAACCCCATACAACTAGATCAGACAAACCTTCCACATCCTTCACCACTCCAGACAAACCTTCCACATCCTTTACCCCTCCATGGTTCTCTAGAAATAGGCCAGAGGTTAAAAAGAAACGGAGAACTTCCGAAGCTGTCAAAGCACGGAAAAACATTTGTGAACTTTCTGAAGCACGGAAAGAAGTCTGCGAACTGGAGAAGAGGTTGCTAAAAGAAAAGCACGAAGCCGAGATGGAACTCATAAATATTAAAAAAAGATCGGCGCTTATGAAGGAGGAACTGTTAAAATTAAAATTAGAACTAATAAAAAAACAAATATCATAGAAATAAATGTAGAAATACCAGTAGTTAATTTTTGTGTGTTGTAATAAAATATTTGATAATTAACAAAACTGTTTTGTTTTAACATTAAAATTTTATATAGGCCTAATAGGCCAGTTAAATAAGACCATTTTGGAGCCATTTCTAGAAATAAATGTTGGAAAGCTGGAAATAGTTTTAATCGCTTTATTTGTCATCAAATTGAATTATCCTAGGTTTGCACCACCCCCAGCAGCGAGCTTCAAAGGAGGGGTCCAAAAAACCCCAAAATTTTCGGCCTGTTTTCGGTTCTTTGCTTTTAACTCCTAAAGTAAGCATCTTACGGAAAATTTTACTCTTTTATAAATTAAAGAACATTAAATTCTGCGTTGATTGGTTACCCACAAAGTTTAATTTGACCGCGAAATATTGTCAAAATCAATAGTCAAAAAATGATGATTTTTACCAACTTTGCTTAAAAAGTTACTATTAAGACTTTTAAACCTCCGTAACGTGGAATCGGCTGTTCTAAATGAAAAGATATACTGGATAAAAGTTGTAGGACATTTAATTCTGCGTTCAGCAAGTACCTAACATTTCAAATTCGATCAAGTCTACAAATAGAAAATTTAATTTTTCGATCTGCAGTTATACGCGTGGCGGTATGCAAAAAGGTACCTTCCAGTCACAAATCTACTCCCCACTAATTAAGTTTAGAAATTGGTATTCTTAATTAAAAACTCATCAGTAAAATTTATAATAATAATTTTTAAGAAAATTTAAGAAAAAACAAATTTAAATTAATGATACATTTAAATATATTGTCAATGAAAGTTATAATTTGGTTACTGTAGCCCGTGCATCACCGAGGATGGTGACATTGTCATTAAAACACGTTTGAGGTTAGTAAACGTATTTATTGTGAGATTTTGTGTTCAGGTTTTAGTTTATATAAGTTACTTTCTCACAAGACAAGCTCATTAGTTATTTATTTTTATGTAAATGAAATATCGAAACAGGAATGTATAAGTTTGTTCATTTTTTGATATGTATTATTGCATTTCGTATTTGCAAATAATAATAAGAAATACTATTTATATACAGTTAAGTCAAAAATAAAGTCATTAATAAAGTTTTTGAAGTGGAAGGTTCATAAAAAATATAGAGTCGACCGACATTGGTTCTTCTGTGGTATACGCGAAGGGTATGTAGTTAAGAAGGGATAACGTTATCTCCTATAGTACAACGCATTTAGAATGGCGAGCGGGCTGTGCATGCGCAGGAAAGCCCGCCCCCCATCAACTTCAGTCTCAGTCAAATAGTAAAAAAAGGACAGTCAGTGTCAAATCTGCACAGACGTGCGTGGCTGTGTTGTATATGTGGTGTGTATAAAGCCAAACTTTGGGTCCAATATTTCCGTATGGTAACAATAATGAAATGCTTCATTCATGCTGAAAGAGTAGGTGACTGGAACGGCCATCTACGAAGTGGCAAATGTTGCCATTCTTTCACGCTAGTGGACATTTTCTGTATGCTAAATCATGCCAACTGTATTTGCAGGACATGGCTGACCTTAAATCCAAACTTACTATTGAGGACTATAATAGTTTTGTGGTCAAAGGCTTTTTTACAGTACGAAGATCTGAAAAATCGTGGTCTGGTATATGGTCAGACATGACCATTGGGCAAACTTTAATGCGATCTATCAAAAGTCAAGGTGGGTTGAGTAGTGGAAGAGGCTTGACATGAAGTGGTTTCGTCTATGCTTGCAATAATGGAAGTGTCTCTGCAAATAGGACAATTTTGAGGCGTTACCTTCTCCACAACAGAGCAACACGTTGAGGCCAGATTTTCTAGAATGCGACAAGATGAAACAGATGTCATGAAGTTTTTAGGCTGGTTTTTAGCACATAATCCTTTTCCAGTTGGAGAAAGCATCATGTCAATCAGCACTGGAGTAGTAGGGGACGAAAAGATAAATTGTCAACAAGCTTATGAGATTGGGATCCAATGTATGGAAAATATAATAGGCAGCAATTTCAAGGATGTGAAGTTTCAAAGGAAGAAACGAGTGTCACCCCTTAAGTGTGCTACTTCCAAAGTCAGGATTCATGACGAGGATATACCGGTCAGCTCTGATACTATTTTCAGACGCATTTCATTTTTCAAGAAGTCTGACGAAGATCTCAAGAAATACTTTGAATTTGAGCTGGCACCTTACCAACTTTCAATTTTTGATGACATAGGAATGCGAAAAACACGTAAATCTGTCTTTTATGACTTATTTGACCCTTTCACCAGTGAAGATGTGGAATTACACTGCTTGGACGACCCTGTGTATGTCATTGATGGTGGATTTCTTCTGCACCGAGTGATATGGCAGAATAAAGAAAGGTTTTCACACATCCTAACGAGATATGTTGATTACGTTAAAAAATATTACGGCAAACCAGGCACCACCTTCGTGTTTGATGGGTATCCAAAAGACGCATCCATGAGGATCACTAAAACAGCTGAGCGCCTTCGACGAAAATTTAAGTTGTCCGCATCCAACGTAGAATTCGATGAAACTATGACAGCTACTATGTCAAAAGAGCAATTTTTATTTAATGACCACAACAAGCAGCGCCTCATTTCTATGCTTTGTGCGAAGCTGGAGGATGAAGGGTTTCTGGTCAAGGTAGCAGTGGAAGATGCTGACCGAGACATTGTCACGACTGCTGTAGGCATGGTAGAGACGTCATCATACGTTGCAATTGTTGGAGAGGACACGGATCTCCTCATACTCCTCACAGCTATTGCACAAAACTACAGCAATATCGTATTGATGAAGCCTGGAAAGGGTGCATGTGAGAACACTTTATACTCTCCCACTAAATTCAAGTTTTCTGATGCTGCCAAAACCAACATCCTCTTTTTGCATGCCTTCAGCGGTTGTGATACAACTCCAGCATTTTTCCGGCAGGGAAAAATCAAATTTGTCAAGACTCTGGAGAAAAACCCACTGTTGCAAGAGGCTGTGACTGTATTTAACAGCCACTGTGCCACCCCAGATGAGATAGATTTAGTTAGTCAGAGATTCCTCGAAGCTGTTTAAGGGGATAAACACAGCCAGGCTTCAGTCAATACCATAAGGTAGGACCAATTTATCAAAACAATTTTCAAGAGCACAATGAACCTGGCATCCCTCCCACCAACTCAGGCTGCTGCTCGGGAACACGCTCTAAGGACATACCACCAGGTCCAGATGTGGTTGGGACGGGAGAAAGACATCTTCCAGTGGGGATGGAAGATGATTGGGAAAGGCTTGCTCCCCAGAAGAACAACAAAAGAACCAGCTCCAGCAGCGGTTCTGCAGAGTGTGTCATGCAAATGTGCAATGGGGTGCCGAGGAGAATGCAGCTGCCTGAAAGTAGGTTTGAAATGCTCTTACATATGCTACGAGTGCAAAAGGCAGTTCTGCTCAAATGAAGCATCAACCCTTATCAGTGAACATGGCTTGGAACTGCTCGTTGAGGATTTGGATGAATCAGGTACCGATTACATTTGCACTCTGTCTTTAAACCATTGCTTGTATTACTATGTTTTTAGTTAAAAATGTTCATTGACTGTACTTAGATGTATTTCAACGTTCATTCATTGATTCAAGTTCCCTAATATTTAATCTGACTAAAAATCAAATTCAAATTCTGAATCAAATTCAAAGTCTGATTCAAATTCAAAGTCATATTCTAAATTTAAAGTCAAACTCGACTTTAATTTTTTGTTACAGAGGAACACATTACAGAAAAAGAATTAGAGGTTGGCAGTGAGTTTACCACAGAAGAACCAATGCCTGATGAATCTGTTCATGGGCCTTCCATTTCTAAATGCCAAAAACTATTAATATCTTTATTTTTGACTTAATTGTATATTGTATATAACTCTTATTAGTTTTAGCAAATACAGTGGATTATGTCTATACGTAACAAAAAATGCCCAAAAATCTAAAATATTTAACATTCTTGTTTTGATATTTCATTCACAATAATTTAAATGTATCATTAATTTAAAAATGTTTTTTCTTAACTTTGATTAAAAGTTATTATTATAAATTAATGTTACTGATGAGTTTTTAATTAAAAATACCAATTTCTAAACTTAATTAGTATTAAGTAGATTTATGACTGGAAGGTACCTTTTTGCTGACTGCTACGCGTATAACTGCAGATCGAAAAATTAAATTTTCTATTTGTAGACTTGATTGAATTTGAAATGTTAGGTACTTGCTGAACGCAGAATTAAATGTCCTACAACTTTCATTCAGTACGTCTTTCCATTTAGAACAGCCGATTCCAAGTTACGGACGTTTAAAAGTCTTAATAGTAACTTTTTAAGCAAAGTTGGATAAATTCATCATTTATTGACCATTGATTTTGACAATATTTCTCGGTCAAATTAAACTTTGTGGGTAACCAATCAACGCAGAATTTAATGCTCTTTAATTTATAAAAGAGTAAACTTTTCCGTAAGATGCTTACTTTAGGAGTTAAAAGCAAAAAACTGAAAACAGGCCGAAAATTTTGGGTTTTTTTGGACCCCTCCATTGAAGCTCGCTGCGGGGGGTGGTGCAAACCTAGGATACTTCAATTTGATGTCAAATAAAGCGATCAAAACTATTTCCAGCTTTCCAACATTTATTTCCACCTCCAGGTCTTATTTAACTGGGCTATAAAGTGGTTATCTACAATTCTTTGACGAGCAGCCGCAGGAGTTCCATTGTTATGAACTTGTACTACTGGTACCTCTTCAAAGGTAAGGTAATTGGTAATTTTCTTTCGCTTCTCGTCCAAATATTGGTTTAAAGACATGTCTTCAGGGGGGTCTCCATCTTTTGTTTGAATAGCAATATTATGCAATATTGCCGTTGCTACGATTATTATTAATGAGGTGTTAATTTGAGTTCTCAAACCTAATGAAAGGGCTGGAAATCTTCTTTTCCACACTCCGTATTGCCTCTCGACAGTGTTTCTTGTTTTTATGTGGGATTTATTGTAATTATGCTGCTCATTGTTTGCAGGGTTCAGAAATGGTGTTAACAAATAGTTCGTCAATCTGTAACCATTGTCACCCAATAAATGACCTTCGTGAACTTGCCCAGTTTCAAATCGCATTCGTAGGTCACTGTTGTCAAAAATGAAACTATCATGAACTGACCCAGGCCACCTGGCTACAATATTTCTTATCAACAAGTTTGCATCCGAAACAGTTTGCACATTTATTGAAAAATACGATTTTCTATTCCGGAAAACTTCAGCATTTTGCCCACCAGGAGATAAAATTGGTATATGATTACAGTCGATTGCACCAATTACGCCAGGAAAATTACTTATATTATAAAATTCTTGGATAATTGTCAACGCTTCTCCTTCTTTTGGAAATTGTATGTAATGTTGTAATGAAGCGATTGCTTTGGACATTTTTTTTACATACCTACATACACTGCTTTTTGAAACACTATTTGTATCTCCAATTACAATTTGGAAAGATCCAGTTGCATAAAACCTTAGCGCTAAAAGTAATTGTTGGATCGGAGTTAAAGGCCTATTGCGATCAGTTGGATATTCTAATTTTGATTCAATTTCTTCCAGCACTTTCAAAACAATATGTTTAGAAAATCTATATCGTGATCGGAATTGTTCGTCGTCTATTGAAAAAAAGTGGTCATTTCTTTCTTGCAATGACCGTTCAGGATCCACATTTTCTAAATATTCTACAAACATAACTTCAGCATCAAAACTTTCACACATTGTTAACTATTATTACAATTTAGGCTAATCGATATTTTCTATATGGATAAATGTCTAATGAATATAACAAAATCTTGATTGAATACACATAATAAAACACCAGTTTCTTATATAATAAATATTTTGTTTTTTAAATAGTTTTTTCGACTATTTAAATTTACGCTGCTTTGAAACAATTTCCTACTCTTAACTAACATAACCAAATTTTCCACTTTCGATGTTTTAACGGATCGTCAATGTATTTGAAGATCGGAAAACCTGTCTTCAAATTTAACGAAGGGTTTAACGTTCGTCAACGGATTTTCGTGTTGATGAAACGTAATATTAGTGTTTAACGATTAGTTAAGGATTTGACGTTCGTTAAATGAGTTAACGAAGCTTGGTGAAACCGGCTATAAGTGTGTTTGCTCCACAATTTAATATTTTATTTAGATCGACTTTGGTTGTTTTGCTTCTTAGATAATTAAATCCTTGTTATTGTGTTTCTGGCATTTAACTTATACAAAATACAATATATCATTATTGCAACCTTTTTAGGAAATGAGTTCAAAGTACTAAAATACGAATGAAATAATATGAAAAAATGAATTAATAAAACAGTGCAAGGACTTTAAGCAAACATTATCTTATTTAATTACAGATGTAATATAAAAACCATAAGAAGTGATCAAGTTTAGCTACGGTTTAATTCTCATGAGAATAAATAGCTGAAGTTTTGCATAACTGTTTATTATCTGATACATACACAATTAGGGAACTCGTATTAGATAGTTCGGTGATAAAACCCACAAAACAATACATTCATTATTTTACTTCACTTTAAGATAGAGAACTGGAATTTGGTACATTTATTTTGTCATGGATATAGTAACCTCCTCAAATTTCTGTCACTATTTAAAGGGTTAAAATGGGGTAGCTACCCCTATACAACAAATAAAAAGCCACTAACTTCCTACAAGCTAGAAAGTGGAAATTTGGTACGTATTATTCTTAGGTGACGTACAAGAAAGAAAACCCAGTTCTACTGAAATTACTTGAGTCTAAGGGGTGAAATGGGATAACTACACTTAAAAATAAATAATAATAACGGAATTGGTTTAATATGTAAGTATGTTTCAAATAAAACACTTTTTATTATTATTGTTATTAAATAAACACTGTTTATACTTTTTGTCAACCTCTATTAACCTGCATAGAACTGTTTACAAATAGGCCTAACATGTGAACTTGTAGTACAGTCGAACCTCGCTAATCCGAACAATGCCAGTCCGTAAATCCGGATAATCTAAAGTGATAAACGGACAAAATTTTTACTTCAATATGTTGCGATATAAAAATAATGAAGGAAATTTTAGATTAAAATAGCCTTTCATTACATATTGAAAACATAAAATTAACTTTAAACTAAAAACAAAAATTCAACACAAACAACACACAGAATACAGTTCTGATAAGATAAGTTACATACTGTATTACATAAAACATTCATTCAAGATCTTGAGTGTCATTACGAGCTTGCCGTGGCCATCCCACGCTCGCAAACTCTGCCCGCTACAACCTCTGTGTTCAATTAACTTGGAGTCGTAGACTTTATAAATATTCTTACGTATATATATATATTGATTATAAACTAACCACTAACAGGCCTCGGTCCCAGCTAGTTCTGGCGAGGTTCCTCTACTAACAATTTCATAGAACAAACACTTGTTATGTAACTTATAATATATTATATGAAGTAATAAATGCAAATTACAGTAAGAGGAAATGTTCTATATAACAGTATATTTTATATTATTGAACTCAGGGCCGGAACTAGGGGGCAGCCGGGGCATGTTAGGGGCTCCAGCCCAGACACGGAGCGCCGGAAAAAGCGAAGAAGTAGTAACAAAAATTTCTATATGTCACAAGTTACAGTTTTTCAAATATTACAGCATTATTTCAATTATTTGTGCTATTTGGTTTTTACTCCAATTGTTTGGTAGTGCGATGGATCAACCGACCTCTGCAGGCGTTGCAGCCGCTTTTATTATTATAAAAAAGCCCCAACAAATAAGACGACGATGGTGGAGGAAAAAAGTTTTAAAACCAAGATATGTTAATATTCCCAGAACTTTTGTTAAATGATAGGGTTTGTTTTAAAATTTATTTCGAATTAGTGGACCAGACTTTGGAGAATTACTTACCGAGGTTGCTAAAAAAAATTAAAAAAGAATTCAAATTTTTAGCGCCAATATTTCTCCTGAAGTGAAGTTGGAGGTGATTAGTGGTGTACAACTAAATAATGAATTATTTCATTATCAAAAGTTTTGAAAATTTAGTTATGTTGATAATTCTAAAAATAAAAATAAAAGTACGGAACACAATTCTCACAAAATACGTTTATTTGTCAAACGCGTTTCAACAACAAAGTCGTCATCTTCAGTGACATATGAGCCACAACTTATTAGCAACTGAAGATGACATTGTCGTTGAAACGCGTTTGACATATAAACCTATTTTTGTGAGATGAGAATTGTGTTCTGTATTTTTATTTTTACTTTTAGAAATAATATTTCTCACGAGTCAAGCTCAATTGTATTTATATGTTAATATTATTTTAAAATTTAGAGAATTTGTGTAGTAAAATCAACTAATGTTGTAGTTATTACTGCAAATATTACTTACAAATGCGTTTATTTAGCTTGATATTTTGTTGGAAATACTTTATTGGATAGAATACTTGTGTAAACATTACTGTATACAAAATTGATAAACGTAATGAAAACGAATTCTGAACACAAACTTCTCAAGTGAACAGTTTTTCAAACCGTAAAAACAAGGTACAAATTTGTCAGTGACAGTCTTGTGGAGGACCGATGCTTCTATGTGTCCAACTTTCAGTAGTGAGTATGTATTGTGTTTCCTAGTTTTGAACACATACCAGTACTGCGACACCTTAAAAAGGGATCGTTTGTCCTCTTTTTTGTTTGTTTATTTAACATATTTTAACATAATGTGACAAGCGTGTTCGATCCTTACTATGGTTTATAACTTAGATTGAGTGACCTACTGGATGAAAAAGTATCATTTTGATGTAATTTAAATGGGGATTTAAAAATAATAATAATAATAAGTATTCATATTTTTGGAATTTTCGGAATTATTATTATTTTTATAGGCTGATAACCACCCAGGTTTTTCGCCTATAAAAAAAATTAACTGGGTGTGCTTAAGACCACACGTTGGAAGTGATAACTTCTATGACTACGGGGATTTTTAACTCGGTAAATGTGTACAATTATAAGGATTATAAAACTGTAGGCCTATTTGTTCAAATTGTTTATTTATATCCGTTATTATATATTTAAAGAAAGGTAAAAATATTATCTTTTAGTTACCTTTTATTTCATATTGATAGATCAAATGATTTAGAAGTTGTTAATATTACAGTAAAGAAATTAATAATCAAATATGTTATACAAAGATGTACGAATGTTTGCGAAGTTAAACAGTAGGTATCCTTCTTTAAATTTGTATAAACGAATATATTGATGATCAAAGGTTAGTTTTATATACAGTTTATAACCCCAAAGCAAATCTTATAACGTGTAGAAGCCCATATAACTTATAGTTATAGAAGCCTACATTAGTTGTATAACTAATATATAAGAAAATTAACATCACAAGAAATTTTAATGGTTGAAGTTGTAAACATAACCCCAAAATATAATCTACGCTGGGTTTTGTTTAAGAATTACAGATGATGGGCGAAATCAGCTGTTATATTATATTAACTAATTCTTATGTGTTAATTTGATTGCTATGCTAATAAATGTAAATAATGTATTAATAATATTCCCTCTCCACGATCTGACTTGTGTCTAAACAAAAGCGTGACGCGAGATCTCGCGAGAAATCTGGCGTGATGCGAGATCTCGCGGGAAATCTGGCGTGATGCAAGATTTCGCGAGAAATCTGGCGTGACGCGAGATTTCGAAAACATAGCCAAGTCGAAAGTGCCCAACGGGCCAATAGAAGTTATCACTTCAAAAAACTAAGTCATAAAACATAGTAAGGATCGAACACGCTTATCACTCCAGAAATGTTGGGAAATGTTAGGGAACACTTTGAGTCCAGGCTGTATTTTTGTCAAGAAGTCAAAGGTTCTCATTTCGAGAACTTAATCTGAGTGACAATGACGCGAGTGCTAATGTTTTCACTGTAACATAATTATTAATGAAACATTAAACAGGAGTTTTTTGGGAAAATTATAACTTTGATTGGCCATTATGTAGGATAGAGTCAACATACAGACCTCCGGTTTGCGTCGATCTTCTTCTTTTATCAAGACCTTTAAAATGAGTTGTCACTAAACAGGGGTTCTCATTTAAAATTTTCGACTTACCCCCAAAATACGCCATTTTTGGGGGAGGGTTTGAAATTTACGATACACCAAAAAACTAAATTTTTGGTCATGTTGACAATCCCCAAAGCAAATCTGTCTAGTTCCATTAATAAAAAAAAAATAATACGGGAGTGGGACTTTTAAGACACCCGGTATTATAAAGGAAGAGTGACTACGTGTCTGAAGATGGAGTAAATCTCCGAAACGCGTCATATGAGAAGAAAGAAGTCACGTGACGGACAAATACAAAAGTAAGTAAACTTTAAGTGTACGTTGACTTGGATACAGAAAGAAAATGAATCTTAAAATAAAGGAAGAGGTTGGATTTCAGAGGTTAATTTATTATTTGACGGGAGCCTTAAAAATTCGTCCCTATGCCCTTGGTTTCTTTCCACGGCCCTGTATTTACATTATGTACATAATATATAGTGTACAATAGCATTTATTAGTTTATATTCAAACTAAATGCTGTCATTTCAAAATAGATTGCTCTGCTGTAGTAAAACTATACCACTCAAACATTGAATAAAGTAGATTTCATTTCATTTCATTACAAATTACAACCGCGGGATGGTGCTGGACTACAGTATATATATTGCCACTGCCCCCGCCTTGACTTACGAATCGGGTGCACTCGCTTCCACCAGTAAATGTTCGTTGTCCCGGTGGGCCAGCACTGCCCTGATGCATATTACGTATTATTTCAACTTGTACAAAAATTATAATGAAAGAATAAATAATTCATAATATAGGTTAAAGACACTTTTTATGCATTTATCAATAATTGAAAATGTTGCCAATAGCGTGTTCAGAAAATTAAAATCACGTTGTAAGGTGTAGGCTATTCTATATCAGGGCTATAGAATACAAGGGCTAGACCAGTCCGCCAAGGAAAGCGTTCCCGTCACTGCCACTGTGATGACGTCACGGTGGTAACACCTGCTCCATTCCCACCGCTTCTCTTAAGTATTCTCTGCTACAATAATTTCAATTTCTTAGCAAAGCTGTAACATTTTTATGATACGCTCTTCTTTAGTTTTACTATTGACACTACACAAAGCAATAAGTAGACTAAACAATTAGTCTATAGATGTAAGATGAAGACAGGGTTACAATAAAACTAACTAATTCGTAGGTAATAAACCGATGTAGTGTACTAATGTTAGCATACTTTTAATTTGATTCTCTGAACCATTTCTGAAAACTAAATACGAAATTGAACAAAATGTGCCACATTATTGAAAATAATTGTATTTATTACAATAAACCACCAAAACTTGAATGTCATACTGCAGTTTAATAAAACATGATTAACACTTATAAACTAAAACACATAAAAGTTATAAATACTTACACATAATGAGTAGCTTATATGCAGATATGCACATGACATAATAATTACTGCTGATATAAAATATATATTTTTTAAAATAAAACTGCTTTATAGAAATTATCCTTCCCTAGGCCTTAGGGAATAGTTAATTTAATAGTTGAATTTAAACAATTAAACTACTTAAATTTAAATTGACACTGTGCAATTTAATTTAGTCTAGAAGTTTAACTAAAATTATGTTTTATTTTTTATTTTTGCCATCAATAATTTTATTACTCTATTTTTAAATTTGATTATAATTATTTGTATAATATATATTTATTTATATCTAAGTATTCTGACAATTTTAAGTGCATTTTGCTAGTAAAGTTTTTTTTAAATATTTTAACTTAAAGCTGCAGAAGAAATTACTTGAGGACCTTGGTAACTTTTTTACATAAAGTAATCTCGCTTGCAACTCTTACATTAAATAAATAATAGTTTTTAATGTTTATTTTAATTTGAAGCTGATTACTTAAAATTTGTTGTTTTTAAATTTTGAGTTATCAATAATTACCGGTAATCTAAGTTTAAACCTTATTATTATTTATATATTATATATTTATTTATATCTATTTATGTATATATAAAATGTTTGTTTTAATGTTTTTTGTTAGTAAAGGTGTTTCTTGAAATATTCAAGGAACGCCGCAGACAATATTACTAGATAATCTTGGTAACATTTCATAAAGTAATCTCGTCTGCAACGTAACATTAAATAAACAAATACCTTGCTAAACATATAATTTAAGTGATTGTGTGTATTGTATAACTTTTTAAAGAAATTCATGGAATACATCTCCGAGAAAATCAGCCTTGAATATGCTCCAAAGGCGAAATTCTCGCGGAATCAAATACTTCCTTTAAACACTTGTACCATTGACTATATAAGTACAAGTGCTCATGCTAACATAGTCAATGCTTGTACTGAAAAAATTATTGCTCAATATTAACCAAACTAGCTAAACATAAAACTTAGGCGATTGTGTGTATTGAATATTTTTTTAAGAAATTAGTGGAATGCCTCTTCGAGAAAATTAGCCTAAATATGCGTTAAAAGCGAAAATCTCGCGGAATAATATACCTTCTTTAAACACTTGTACTGAACAAAATAATTACTCAGTATTAACCAAACTTGGTAAATATATAATACAGGTGATTGTGTGCATTGTTTAAATTTTTCAAGAAATTTGTGGAATGCCTCTCCGAGAAAATTAGCTTTAAATATGCTTCAAAAGTCGAAAATCTCGCGGAATTATATACGTACTTAAACACTTGTACTGAACAAAATAATTACTCAATATTAACCAAACTTGGTAAACATATAATATAGGTGATTGTGTGTATTGCATAATTTTTTAAAGAATTATAATTCTGCAACGTTATATCAAATAACACGTGAGAGCTAAGGCGAACCGTGCTTACGAGGCGTGCCATGGTACCATAGTGACGTCACATAGGAGGGGGGCGAGAGGAAGGTTGGAACAGTCGGCGAGCGTCAACATCAAAGGAGTGGACCAGTCCTTGTATTCTATATGCCGGTTAATTTCTTCTTCTTTACAACATTTAAAAAGAAACTCAACAGCAATTATTATTATTTTGTTAACAGAGTAAATAAATATGTAAGTAATACATAAATAGTAATTAATATTCATTTGTTAGTTTACATAATGAAAAAGTTAACTTCAGAATTTATGAAATAAATTATGGATAGTAAAACTGGATTGTATGATAAATTACACAGAATTGTAATCAATAGAATGACTAGATCTAAAAGGCCTAGCCTATAACATGATCTAACTTCCACTTTCTTTATTATTGGCTTGCAGTTCAGACATCGAGATTTTTTTGTTAATTTATCCGTATTAATCAAACAAATCTGGTAAAATATTTTAAAAACTAGTTCCTTAAACGTGCTAATAATGATGTTGGACTAGTCTTCTATGATGTACATAACACGATGTTAAAATTTCACTATTCAAAAGTAGCGTGCACAGGCAAGTGCATTTAAATCTAGGTAAGATTTTTTGTAATATTAAACTTGTTTGTCGCACATCGAAAATAACTTAAAACTTTGGTCAAGGACCTTGATTGTTTCGATAAGTTATTAACGTATCTAGGCGTATCTGTAATGTATGCCTCAGACTAGTCTTTTAGGGTTTCTATTTATTAGATTCAAGTTTGGATATTGAATATAGCCAGTGGCGGAGATAGCGGGCCCGCGATCTGGGGTTTTAAGTAAGTATTGTCAAAAAAATACTAAAATAAGCTAAATGTCTGCAGACATGATTGTGCATCCAAAACTGCAATAACCATTATTTTTTAGAGAGCAGTATTTATTATTTAATGTCATGAATCAAACCGTAAGTAGCAGGTAGCCAGGGTACAGACGCCAAGTTACTGTATACAAACTATAGGTCTAAGGCAAGAATCGCCTGAGTAATTTCTATTTAGCCCATGACTCATGATACGAAGTATGTGTATTGTTTATCGTTTACCAAAGGTTCTCTAGTTTACAAATGGTAGTCGAAAACTTTTCTTTTTTGAGGCCGGAAAACTTGACAAAACTTCCTGAGAAAGATATTACAGAAAAAGCAATTGTCCTCATAAATAAGTATCCTGATGACATCAATGACCAGCTAACGGAAGAAATATTGTCGTTCAGGTCATTGTTATCATATGAGATTGCCGCAAAAAAAACTCCGAGATATACCAAAACTGCTGATTGAAGAAAATAATTTGCTCTTAAGTAGATTTCCAAACCTTGCCACAACGGTGCAACTGTACCTCACCCTACCAGTGACGACTGCAACGGCAGAAAGAAGCTTTTCAAAATTAAAGCTTATCAAGAATTATTTGAGAAGTACCATGTGTCAATCAAGACTTAGTGATTTGGCGATCCTCAGCATTGAACAACAGGAAACGCGAGAAATTAATGTAGATAAAATTTTGGAAGAGTTTCTTCTATTGAAAAAAAACGCAGATTAGGCCAACTTCAATAACTCAGTGTGTATATGGCTGTAAAACTATGATAAACTGTCTCTACTGACAGTATTTAAATTATTTAACCATATTTTTTTTAAATATTAAGTGATCTAGTGATTGTGTAAATAGTTGTTCAATTACCTAAATAACTTATAAACGATTACCATACAATGAACAAAATTACAAAATACTCAGTTTAAAGCATTGGCATTGGATAAACAAAGGACACGAGATAATCCGAAAAATATATACTAGAAAGTGACCAGTGCAGAATGGATTTTTGGTAAGTTCATAACCTTTTATAAATTGATAATGATGGGTAATGCGATTGATTTAACACCGTGGCAACAGCGAATGGTTTTCTAATATATTTGTTCAAATTGGAATTGGTAAAAGAAAATTATAATTGCTTGAAAGGGCTTATTACACAGAAACGAGTGTTTGAAGTATGATTGATTCAGATTGATGGTAACACAAGTTAAATAATTAGCATTTATAATAAACCATTTATGATTATGTTGGTTGTCATGTTTATGTAATAATTAATTATTTAATGTTACAGTACCTTGAATATGGCGACGTGCCGTCCTTGCAGTTTTTATCTTGAAATACACAACACACGCGTGAACAGCTGTTCGAGACGCACAATAAAGTAAAAAATAAGTCACAAACACATAATAATACAGTTTATAGTTCACACTTATTACCAAACATGACAAAAATTATATACAATTAAGAGTTCAAGTGGTAAAGACACGTTACGGTATGAAAAACCTACCATAAACTCTGTATGGTTTTGCGGTATTTAATAAAGAACGAATTTGTGATGATTCACTGACAATGTCCTTATTTAATGAATTGAAGACTGTATAACTGGACAGTCGAAATAATAAAAACTTAACAAAAAAAGTAACTAAAACTTTGTAACTATTTTGTATGATCTGCGTGCGGTCAAAGCAAGAAGCCATCTACCACCGTACAATAAAACCATTGACTATGTAAAAATGAGTAGACGTCCCAAGAGTATAGTAGTAAATGAAGCCAGGAAAAACGACGGCACAGCAAGGGCATCTATCGGGAGTAACAAGAAGCCAGTCTTAAGCGTAGCAGTAGGCCAGCGCTCCGTGGTGAAATCACGAACTATAGATGGCTTTAATAAGCGGAGACTTATTTTGAGTACTGTGCGAGAGAGAAGGAGATAGTTTCGAGGAAGGGCACACAACTTCCCCTTCCCCCTCGCACTACCACTTTGTCACTTTACCCACCGTAATGTGGCAAACAAGCCGAGCAGCTTCCTGCATAGGTTTTTCGTTTTTTCTCAACGGCTGGCACTTTTCTCTTGACTAATATTTGTTTATCACCAGCCCTGTTCCTTACAACGTCCACTGTCCACTCACGTTATTATTATTGAAAGATAATACAATGATTAAATTAATTACATACAATTACAATAAAACAATGTTAACGGGAATATTAAAAGAATATTGTAACTATAGGCATATAAATCATATTGTATTATAGAAATTAATGTTAATGTTGACCCATTGTTACTTTGTGTAATTAGAAAACAACTCTTTACACAAAGCCGACTTCTGATTTAAACTTTGAGCAATAGGTTCTCTTGCAACCTAAAAAGAAATGGCGTTGTTGTCTACACTTAATTAATTAAATATATTTGAAGTAGAGGTTTTATTCTTCTAAACGCTACGTCTTAAACCTACAAAACTGGATTCGGTTTTACACAACATATATATACATGCTACACATTATTTTTGATATTTTTCCATTAAACTTCATAAATTATGTATTTTTTGTTCTATTTGATTTCATAATTTTTAGTTTTAAGAACTTATTTCTTGAAATGTTGTATATTTAATTTGAATGAAAACTGAACCATTTATGCATCTCTTTATTATCTACTAGCTGAAAACCCTTGCTTCGCTACAGGGAATTTTTTTGTTGCATCACCATGATTTATAATTAATTGTCATAGTATTCTCTCATTTTCTTTCATCTATTATTATTAAAGTGAATTATAACATTTATATTCAATTACTTTGGTATTTATTGTTCACTGGTTGCCCGTAAATTGTCTTCGTCATGGTATGGGTGCTAAATAAATTAAATAAATACAAAATTCAGAGTGAAGAGCGTCTTTTTTTTCAACCGCTAAATCTACAGACTGGTAAATCACAGTCTTAGCTTGATATTTGCAGCGTCTTTAATTGCGAATGCATAGATCGGGTTAGTTTTGATTAGGTTACATCTTAAATATTTTCTTAAAGTTAATAAGTTCCAAATTTCAGCTCTCTAGCTTTAAGGAAAGAATACAAATTATTAATTGTTTTTAGGGTTTGTTATTACATTTTCAACCATTAGCTGCACGTAACGAAATGTACAACTGGTTTACTTTTTATGTGTATCGTGTAAGAAATAAATGTACAAAATGTCAGCTCTCTAGTTTTAAGGAATGTATGAATATTAATAATTATTGTTTTTATGGGTTGTTAACACATTTTCACACCTAGCAGCAAGTAACAAAATGTAAAAGTCATTTACTTTTCATAAAATTTCAGCTCTCTAGTTTTAAGGAATGTATGAATAATGTATTCATATGTGTTTTGTAAGAAATATATGTAAAAAATGTCAGCTTTAAGGAAAGTAAACAAACAACATATATTGTTTTAGGGGATGTTTCAACCCTTAAAGGTCAAATATTTTAAAATCCTATTTTAGAGCGCCTATAGCGCCTATGAGCAATATGTGAACCAAATATTTCACGTTTCTTAACGGTATTAAATTAATATTTATAGTTATAGGGGTTGTTACTAAATGTTCACACCTTAGCAGAACTTGATAAAATGGTAAAACTGCTTTATTTTTATATTTATCTTCTAAGAAATAAATGTATAAAATTTCAGCTTTCTTGCTTTAAGGAAAGTATAACAAACAATGTTTATTGTTTTATGGGTTGTTTAAACCCTTAAAGGCCAAATATTTAAAAATACTTTCTAAGTTCGCCTCTAGCCCCTATTGAGCAATATGTGTACCAAATGTCACGTTCCTAGGCGGTATTCAATTAATATTTACAGTTTTAGGGGTTGTTAATGCATTTTCACCTATTAGCAGAACGTTACAAAATGTAAAACTGGTTTACTTTTTACATCTATCGTGTAAGAAATAAACGTAAAACATTTTTGTTTTCTAGCTTTAAGGAAATTATAACATACAATACTTATTTTGTTATTGGTTGTTTCAACTCATAAAAACCAAATATTTTAAATCATTACTTAGTTTGCCTTTAGGTCCTATGAAAAATATGTGTACCAAATTTCACGTTCCTAGGAGATAGGGTTTTTGAGATATATAACAAACAATATTTATTGTTTTAGGGGTTATTTCAATCCTTACAGACCAAATATTTTAAATCCTTTCTTATTATGCCTCTTGCTCCTATGACAAATACTTATACCCAATTTCACGTTTCTAGGAGGTAAGGTTTTTGAGATATATAACAAACAATATTTATTGTTTTAAGGATTGTTTCAACCTTTAAAGGCCAAATATTTTAAAATGCTTTCTTAGTGCGCCTCTAGTGCCTATGAGCAATATGTGTACCAAATTTCAA
>JAGFPH010009460.1:5999-18117 GCA_018207615.1 Philaenus spumarius | reverse complement strand
AATGGCTCTATCACTGAAATGCGCATTAAACTAACGTACGCTGTTTTTTTTTTTTTTTCATTATGTAAGCTCCCGGATTGGAATGATAACAAATTAATATTGAAATAGGTATATATTAGGGTACCTGTTACACTATCTTTCCAAGCCTTGATTATTTGTTGTGACTACCGCAGTTTCGGGATTATCCCATTTCCGGTCTTATATCACATACAAAAATACACATTTAAAATCATTTTTCTCTCGCTAGTGATTTCGTTAAAACACAATAATTAGTTATACACAAAAACAAAGTACACGAATCACACATTACGACATGAACTACGAACATGTTGCCTAGGCGCTGGTTAACTAGCTACTCTCGTAATTTGTGAAATCTATGAATCCAGAGAGAACTAATAATTTTTATTTCGAAAATCATTATTTATACATTTACACAATGCAATTCAATGAATTACCAAAAGGGGGGTGTAGAGGACATGGAGAGGGGGGAAGCATTTGACTTTGGAAATTTGTTGGGGGTACTTAGGAGGTTAACATACTAAAATTAGTAGGTAAACATACACCTGCCGCTTCATGGGGGAAGGGGGTGGAAAGGTCCCTTTTTCGAGTTTTCGCTTATATCTCCAAAACGGTGAGTCGTACAGAAATTTGTTCAATTGAAAATTAAAGCTGACAATATTTCCTTCAAGAATGTTTATATAAATTTTTATCGTATATTATTTTATAGTTTTCGATATATTTGCTATCAAAAAATGATAATTTCCGATACATTTATTTTTGACTCACGTTTTTTGTCAATGTTGACTTTTTAATTCCTCGTCCTTTTTTTTACAGAAAATTCGACTGAAAGGAGGTTGCAGAAATTGTATTCCGTTCAAAAGTATATACACCTTTACTAATTTATCTTCGACAGGTCAAAAGTTACGACGATTTGAATTGTTTGCTAAATTTCGTGATTTTCGGTACAAAACTGTACAGTATCCTCAGACTAGGATGTGTCATCATAGGACTAGGACTAATGTGCTTTTCATCCCTTCTATTTCTCCCCGGATCTGCCTTGGTGGTACAACCAATTCCACGAAAATTGGGTTTACAAATTACATTTAACTAAGAAAGTTACAACTCCGTAAAGGAATGCATCACACTTTCTTATAGTTTTGCGTACTCCTCTCAGACACACTCCAAGATTGAGGCTACTGTACTTTGGTTATTTTCTTTATTCACAGCTACCTATACGAGCTAGTATATTGTTTATTGACACCTAAGGGTTTATATATACTATATGGTAAGTGACCCTTATCAAGTACATATTGATTTATAATGAGAGAATTATTATAATATGTTAAATTTGTTTATTGAACCTATCATCACTTTCATCATAAGAGAAATCTATAAATTATGACTAAAGTGTCTCCATAGCCACTTCATCGATTTCAATTATAGGTAAGTCGTGGGAATTTGACATTCCTCGGCAGGTAACAGCACCAGGCAGACTCTATATTCAAATACAATAAGCAAAAAATGTGATGTTATGCATTACCCAGGTGATCGCCATTTCCCGGTCTCCCCTAGTGCTTCTTTTGATTTACTAAAAAGACACATTTGGAATACAAAATTTATATTTTTTTAAATTTAATTTTTTAAACCTTTACTTCCCAGTAGGAGTACCGCTCAGACTTTCCAGTGACTTTGTAACAAAACTACTTTGTGTAGAGTGTCTTAAAAATGAATGAAAGAGGTGATTCTAGCAAAACACTACAAATGACGTTCCAGAAAGTCACCACTACTTTTGCACTATTTGTACATGAAGTTCTAGAAGATCATTACTATTTAAGTGCAATTTGCCACATTGTATATAGCCTATTTCTTAAAGGGTTAATTTGTGCTTATATGAATCATTTTATTAAAACTTTAAACTTGTAAAAAATAATAAGTTATCATTTTCTGTTCACCGCCTGTGACTTCTATATTTTTTCCTTATTTCGCGTTTCGGGGCTCATGTCCCGTCATCAGATAATCCCTCTCATTTGAAGTCGTCAAACATTAAACACTAAAAACATGTGTGTAAGGTAAAGCTAGGAGAGATGGCGCGGGCGGACAGATTGCGCACACAGTGTTTCAGGGTGAAGGGATAGAGTTAGTGAGTATCGACTTCGGATAGTTGAACAACCTCTAGTCAAATGTCTAGTTGAAAGTATAGGTTATTTCTTCAACGCGTCTGTAATACATCTTTCATATTCTACGTTTTGTTGCCAGGTAAGTGATTCAATTTCCATAACTGTTCTTCTTAATTTAATGTTGATTTACAGGCCGCGCGATCTCTCCTACCTAAATAGGATAGTTTGCGCATCCACTACTTAGGAGAGATGAGCGGTGTTTACATTAGATTCGATTGTAGGAGAGTTAACGCAACGAATTGGTAATTTTGTGCAATTGCAGTCCACATGTAAAACGTATTAAAATAAAATCACTAATTATTAATTTTTTGGAGTGGTGAGTATTGTTTGTTTGTTTTTTTCAATAAATATACAGTAATGAAACACAGGCTTCGATGAAATTATTAAAATTATAATTTGCACTAAGTTAAAGAGTACTTTTTTTGAAGGTAATTAATGTTGCAATAACGATTTTATTTCTTAGACATTAACAATTTTGGTCTTTCTTTTTTGCATTAAGTTACAATGCCAAATATAAAAAAAAGTCAAACAAAGGATCCTGGACTGAAGAAAATCTTAAATCGGCTGTAGAAACAGTACAAAATGACTCGCTCACAATTCGTGTAGCAAGCAGAAAATTTAGTATTTACATATTATAATTCCATCAAGTAAAACCTGCAATTTAACATTTTTAAAATTATTTTTGTTACAGAAACTATAACTTACTGAATATAGAAATATATTAACTGTTAGTAGTGTGGGTTTAAAAAGTCTTGTACCTAATCATTTTGATCAATAACTTAAAATCAACGAAAGTAAAACAAAAAAATATATTTTAATATTACTTTCTGGTGATTAAAAAAACTATTTTTGATGAGTCACTACCCCTCTTGTTCTTCTGGATGGGCAGTGTAAAATTTGCATAAAATCTACATCAATTTTTATTGTGATGTTAAGGTTTATTTTATAAAGCAAGCGCATTAACCAGAAGTATATATCTTGCACTACTTAAAAAGGCGGCCGGCAAATATCTAAAACTGCTATTTTGCTTAGAATATGTTTTACTCCCAAGAAAAACAATTATAAAAAGTGTTTACTATACTAGGAAATTGACTGATTACTATTACCTGTAGTAATGTTTTTTTTTGCAATTTTCTAAAAATATTAAAGATTTTTGCAGACTATTAAACGCCCTTTTGCGCGGAAACTATATGTCGTTCAAAAAATTATAAGAACATGAATTTTAGGTAATTTTCTCGTCTTTAACTTAATACAGGATTACATTTTACGTAAAAAGTTTGCTTTCCAAATTACAAGCCAAAAACCCAAAAAACTTGTGATTTTTAGTGTTTTCGCTTGTAATAGTAGGCCCTACAGTCTGTTACTAGGCCTATGAGAAGCTCTAATACTCAACATTTAATTCTGTTATTCTTCTCTCGCAATTTCTAAGTAGTATAGTACTATAGCAGTGACAGTAGTGGGTACAGGTAAGAGATTAGTGGAGTTACGTAAACAAAAATTAATAGGGGATTCAATCTAGATTTTGCTGAAGAAAAAAATTGGACCAATGAGAACTTTTAAAATCTTATTTAGATAAATATTACAAACAACATTATATTATTATAGTCTTCTCCACCAAAAGTGATTGAAAATTTTGTTATAAACAAATTAAGTTGCAAGATAGCTGTTTTTTTGCAAATATTATTTCAAATATTTACTTTGGACAAAAAATTACTTCATTTTTGGAAAGTACAGAAAATTTAACATAAAAACGCCTACATAAAGATTTCTCTAAAATGAAAAATGTGGGCTGTAGAATTATTTGTTTATAGGTGCCAGGAGGAGTCAGGGATACCGGACGGCAGGCGCTCGGCCGTGCAAAGTGCGCACTAAATTTGCTTATTAACTAAAGGATGCAATTTAATGAAAATAATTGCAAATAATGAAAGAGTAATGATATTACACCTACTGTCAATTTAAATTTTTAAGTGAAAAGTACAGTATGTATAGAAATTGCAGCTTCTAAATTGTTTTAATGAAACTAGTCAAAATGGTCCCACTGCTTTCAGTCAGTGGCGGATTTAGGGGGAGGGGGGCTATAGGCGCTGCAGCCCAGGGAGGTAAATTTTTGGGGGCAGCAAATTTTTGGGGATAGACAAATTTGAATGAAGAACAAATACTTTTATTTAGCTCAATTCACAAATTTTAGAAAACGAGGACTCGGCTTCTTGTTGAGTGTGGGGTGACCAAGGTTGTATTGGACAAGAGAAAAAATTATCCCTTACTCATCTAAAAATGAACTTTACAATATATAAATATTATCTTCAGTTCAGATAAATTTTTATTATTTTATTGTAATAATATTGATCGTGTGCGGTCCCTATAAGGCCCTTCGCTAACGGGGCGAGAGACACTCGAAACGAGAGAGACTCGAAGTCAAAGGGATTCCCCCTCCACTCGATTTCCTGAATGTGAATGGAGATGACTCAACGAGGAATTTGCTGTCGAAGCAAGAGAGACTCGAATTCGAAGCGAGAGAGGGTCGAACTGTTAAGAACGGGAAAAATCGATCGTGACGCTTGAAACGTTGAGCTGTGTCTCGTTGACCATGGAGATGTTTAATGTGAAATTTGGGGAAGAAGTTGAAAAACATCCTGTGTTATATAATCATACCATCCAGGAATATTCTAGGAAACATTACACAGAGAAAGCATAGAATGAAATTGCCAAGGAAGTAAATTTATCACCTAAGAATCTCATTTCATTACATTTTGTCTTTAATATAATTAATTATAGTTACACAGTTTTACTGTAGATAATGATAATGATTAAAAAAACTCCGATCAAATTTAAATTATTGAATCCATTAATTATATAGAATATCAGGTATTAATTAAAACCATTAGTTATTTACTTTGGGATTTATCTGGTGTCGTCTTTTCCTTTTTTCTTTTTGCCAATTCGATATTAAAGAAAATGTTACAACAGTAGAAAGTTTTAAAACTAGGCCATTTTATACAACTAGGGAAAACATTTTGCATAGCTCTTCTGCAATTCTTTTACCGCAACAAACAGCTAAAAAGATAGTTCCGTTCGATGCACCCGTATTCTATCAGTCCTTCTTTTCATCCGTCAATCGGTACCAATAAAGCATAATATCTTCCTCATCATAAACTGATCATTTTTAAAACTTTTGAAGAGGAACGTTTTTTACCTTCTTGGTTGAAAACTGCTAATTGACTGCGAGAAAAATCTCCCCGTGAGCGGAAGACATATCGCATAAGACGCATGATGCTCGTACCACTTCGAGTCTGTCTCGCCCCGTGGGCTAAGGGCGTAAATGATATTGTTTACTCTTGTCAGATATACAAATTCTTTATGTGTATCTATCCAACGATTACCCCTGGTTTGGGTAATATTTACCTAAACAAATTTGCTCAGTGTAGGGGCGGCAGGTTGCTACTAGCCCATAAGCGGCATTAATGTAAACCCGCCTCTGCTTTCAGCTGGGTAATACAAATTTGAAACTCTCACGATTTATTATTCAAGTTATGTAAAAAACGATGCTTAATTTTTTTTAAATCACAAAATTTAATTTGAATGATATTCAATCTCAAAGTGTCCATATTTTGAGAATTCAAAATGTCTATATTTTGAGAATATGACAGTTTTCTAATTGTATTTCTAACTTCAACAAGGTATAAAATCAGGTTAAAGTACAATATTGCAGATCTTTATTGGTAATTTTTCGAAGCTTGAGATGTGTACTTTAAAATGCACTAATTAGTGTACGTCTAAAAATTTAATAACTCTATATTATTGTAAGAATAAAACGAAACAGAAAAATTTCATTTAAAACTGTTAAATGTTAGTTTAAATGAACTTAATAAATGTTATTAAAAAATGGGGTTTCTTATGTTGACGTTGAACGTGAGACTTGTAATGAATTAAATTGAATACAATTTTTTTCAATACATTTATATGTACTCATTTTGTAAAATGTAACTTTTTTTAATAATTTGAGGTACTAACGAGGTGCAAAGGTTTTTAAAAATAAGTTTCTATTAAATATTATGAAATTACAGAAAAAAATATATTTTGTTTTTATTCTGTAATATATTAAAACAGAAAATAAAGAATTGGTATGTATATAATTATTATAGAGTGAGATAGACAAGAGAAGAACGCAGAAAGTGACGCCTGGGCTTGTGGTGAGTGTGTTTCGAGAGGGAAGTAAACATCTGCCTGTTGCTTCAAAATTTAAAGTATATGAGACTTTTACATGTTTGAATGTATATGTATGTGTCCGTGTAACTGCCACATGTAAAAGAATTTTGATAGGAACCAGCCTAGCATTTTTTAACGGTCATAGATACTCACAGTTACGCTCGTTATGCTTGTCGAAACAGTGCCGAGAGTTATTGTGATTTTGATTGGTCTCCCGTTTAATATTTAGATAGTTATTACCATTTTGTGAGTGTGTACTTTTAAAAATTTATAGAAGTTTGATAAGTTTAAATTTTGTATAAAAACTGCATAATAGATCAAGGAAAATGTGAAGGTATTTTAATTTGTTTAGTATTCATTTTAATTAGTTAAGGATCATTTTTTACATTAAATTAACAAGCTTTGTCTTAATTTTGATATAAAAATACTTCTATTTCCCCAGTTTTAATTAAGGTGTTTTGTTGAAAAAAATGTTTCTAATGTTTTATGTTAGATGACTTATAAAAACGGATAATTTTCTGAGAGGCGAGGAGAGGGTATAAGTCATTGTCACGTGCCCGAAAAATATATCTTGACTAATAATAATAATAATGAGTTTATTTCCCAAAATCTTAACATTTTACAACTAACAAAATAAAATATTCTCTAAGCAAACTCAGTTACATGGACAAATGTCCGTCTGTATGTCGTAGCGGAGCTACTCATATTTCACAATAATTAGCTTCGTGAGATATCCCCGGCAATAATATGCTCGTTCCAGCGGAAAAGAGAATTAATAACTTCGATAAACATCTCGGCCCTAAAAAGGGCCTGTTTCAGTCAGCGTTCTGCGATTTTCTCGTAAATGCCTTTTACGGGAAAACTCGCCTTAACTTCCTCGGAGCTTCACTCCACATGTCCCCGGCCGATATAACATCTGTCTGGCGAACATGGGCATGTTCGACCGCCAAGGACACGTCGATATCGGTCGGCCACTTCAATAATCTTCGTTTACTTTCCTCGGGAGTTGAGACCTCATCTTCCGAGAAAGTCACTTAGTTATTTTCCCCAACTTATTTGGCCCTCATAAGGACCGTTCGAGCAACGCACAGCAGCTGTCTGGGAAACGTCGACACGTTCTCCCGCCAAGGACTCTACGTCATCAATCGAATGGTTCCTTAACTTCTACCGTTTAACTTTTCCCCGAAGATGTACCTCATCTCACGGGAAAGTTATTCGGCCCTTAGTACCGCGTAAACATCTTTCGAAATACTTAAAGTCCCCAGTAAATTCAGCTCCCTGGTCACGATGTATATTTAGTGGTAAACGTAGACACGTTTACCGCAACAAACTAAATAATACATCACGCAAAATGACCAAAACCACCTTTCAAACTTTCTCGGTGTTCAAACTCACCTTCCCGGGAAAGTTACAACTCACCGCGTAAATCTTCAATCCTAAAAATCACAAGTCCCAACGCGAACTTAAGAACTAGTAAACGCTAACTTAAGTTCACGTTAAACTTTCAACTCGCATCAGTGGTTCGGTACTCCGACATAAAATCAGTACACATCGCTTCACTGGTTCGGATGGCCGATGCCGAGCAGCCCTGTCATTGGCTGCGCACCTTCAAAACTTTCTCTTTTCCCCACCTCCACGCTGGAATAGAGTATATTAGAGGGCCCGACTAGTGCAATAACATTGAACACACCAAATTCATCGAACATTTTCTCAAGGGCTATTTTGAAGAAGAACCTCCAAATTCAAGCGATACTCCATTTTCAGAGAAAGAAATCTCAAACATCATTCACAGACTAAACCCAAGAAAAGCTCCTGGACTTGATTCAATCACAGCAACAGCCATCAAAAACTCACCTCAAAACCTCGTCAAAATTCTTACATCATTATTTAACTCAATACTAGTATTTCACCACTTCCCAACACCATGGAAAATATAAAAAATCATATTACTGCCGAAACAAAACAAACCGCTAAGTCAAGCTGAAAGCTATCGACCGATCTCTCTGCTACCAATCATTTCCAAAATGTTCGAACGCCTAATTCACTCACGCATCACGCCAATACTCGACGAAGTTCTAAGGCAAGAGCAATTCGGATTTCGACGTCAGCACTCCACCACTCTCCAACTTGTCAGAGTTTTAACCGCCTTAGCCGACTCAGCCAACAAGCATTTATCAACCACAGCTGTTTTTCTCGACGTCAGCAAAGCCTTCGACCGTGTTTGGCACAACGGTCTGTTATACAAACTCACACTTACCCCTCTTCCTAAATCTTATATCGCACTTTTACATTCATATCTGTCTGGCCGCAGCTTCCACGTTTTCATTGATGGCACCCTCTCTTCCTTAAGGCCTATTTCTGCCGGTGTTCCTCAAGGTTCCGTTTTAGGCCCTCTTTTATACCTTATATTCACCAACGATATCCCAGTACTTCCCAACATCTCACTATCCTTATACGCCGACGACGCAATGTTCTATTACAAATCCGCAAACAACATCTACGCCGCTAAACAAATACAGAAACAGCTTAACGAATTATCACCTTGGCTAGAAAAATGGAGAATAGCTATTAACACCAAGAAATCCGAAGCCATTTGCTTTACCAAGAAAATGAAGCCAACTAGAGCTATAACTCTAAACAACGAATCGATCGAATGGAAGTCCTCTGTTAAATATCTCGGAGTAACTCTGGACACAAAGTTGAAAATGTGCCGCCACGTTAACAACACTCTCAATAAAGCAAGAGGAATTCGCTCCAAATTATACCCATTAATCTCGAAACATAGCAGAATCCCACTTAAAACTAAACTCACAATTTACCTTCTTTTAATCAGATCAGTCCTGACCTACGCAGCTCCTGCCTGGTGGCCACTCTTATCTTCGACTAATAGAAATCGCTTCGAAATTTTTCAACGAAAAACTCTAAGATTTATTTCCAACACTCCCTGGTTCGTCAGCACTACTGCGCTAAACAACTCATTTAAAGCTATTTCCATTTCCGATTTCGTAAAATCATTATCTCTCAAACTTTTTACTACTGCAGCAAACTCTAACTACCAACACATTCAAGATATCAATTCTTCAACAGGCCCTGAAGAGAAATTCATTCCACGCCCTAGAGCACTTCTGGACGACCCTCCATGACACAAATTACCTAAATTACGAAAATAAAATCCTTTCCAACAAACAAATTCCACTCCAAAACAATCTAACACCCTAACTACAATCATACTTAAACAACAGTTCCATAATAAAAAACGTCCTGATAATAATTATACTAGCAATCATTGAATTGTTTCAGGTGTTGCAGAAATATAGAGGACATCAGAACCTCGATAATACGTCTTGTCTTGTCCAAATCATCAGATCCTACCTGGAGCCTGAACAGTCAACAACACATCCTACCTGGATACCAAGCAGTCAACATCACCACCAGATCCAGCCTGGACACCGGACTAGTAACATCATCAACCAACACCAACCTGGACTCATCAAGAAGTGGAAACCAGCCGAATTGTGCCTGCATCAAGAAGTGGAAAGAGCAGTAAGCCCTCAGCCGAGGCACCTCAGCCAAAAGAGAATATAGCCAAGAGGGAAGCTAAGTGAGGAAGTGTTGCCGTTTCGCCAGGATTAAAAAGTTCAATAAATGTTATTTGTCTCATTCAAATACTGCGTTCTATTTTCAACACCAAACCACATCAGCGCAGCGACACAGGAAGACGCTCTTCAAGCAATCTGCGGAAACTTAGTAGCTATTTTTATCCTTGGCTACAGCCTTGGTGTCCGGGCAGTGCGCACCCTGCTCCGAGCTACTAGGTTTCACCACGGCACTTTGGTAAGGGTGTCGTGTAAGACGCAACGAAACTTCGCATCGCAACGACAGCGCAGCGCTACGACCTTCACAGGCTTCACCTGCAATTGCAAGCCCCTCAGGCACAAGCGTTAGCGAGGCTTCACCTCACCGCCCTTCAGGCTACATTCTGTCGAGGCTTCACCTCACGCCCTTCAGGCCACATTTTCGGCCCTTATCAGTACCGAGACAAATTAGAAACTTTGTGTCGCTATTTTGGTTAGATTTTTTTTTGTTAAATTAAAATCCCCGAAGCGACAACATGTAGAGTTGCTATTCAAACACATACAATTTTATAATTACTAAAATGATACATAACCAATGAAAACAAGAACAATTATACAAAAATAATCCACATTGTCACTCAACAAAAACAAAACAAAAAACCAGTAAACATTAAACAAAAATTATGGCTGTGTACATAAAAGCTAGCAATCAATAATTATAATACTCGACTAACATTCGTCTGTATTTGTATGCTCTAATATGATAATTAAACAAACTATTCCAATTTATCTTGACTATTTAATGTTTATGTTTTGTCGAAAATGTATATATATTTTACTGGGTGTCCAAAACCATCCGTACACTTATTGTTGCTCGATGAAGAATATGTATATAATTATGTAAATAATTAATATCCATATTCCAAATATAATAACAATTATATGTATTCTTTGTCAATAATTAATACTCAAGTTCCAAAATAAATATTTTCTTTCGTTCAACATAAATTATCATCTTTCCTTTCATTACAATTTTTAAAATTTATTGAATTATGTAACTATACTAGTATACAAAGTCGGCCATATTAGATCCACTATTGAAAATTTTACTTTGGCATAAAATTATTTTTGTTAGGTCACCTCAATTACATCTAATAATTTGTATTTTTTTTTTATTTTCCTAGCTCAAGATTCTTTACAATAATATTTGTACAACAGGTCGGCCATATTGGATCAGCCATTTTTATTTTTTTGTATCAAAATTATTGTTATTAAATCATCTCAATTAATTAGTTTCTAATAATTTTCGGATTCAGCGATCTCAAAAACATGTATGTATAAATTTAGGGGACATTTTTTTTCAAAATTCGCTAAGATTTTTAAATTTGTTTTAAAATACCATTTTTTATTGTTTAAATAATTAGCAAACAAATTCCAACCAAAACCAACTGGAGAACATTTTTACCTGAAGCCATTTATAAACGAAATCAAAAGACTTTGAACAAATACAAGCAGGACTGATTTATTTCCAAACAATGCATGTTTTTTAGCTACATTGAATCCATAATTTACAAAATGCAAAACAGAAGTTTTCACTACTGCCAGTACATATTATTTATTTGAATTTTCTTTCTTCAAATTTTATTTATTGTAAATACATTTCTTAGTTTTTAACAAGTTTGTTTTTACTGTCAATCATAATAGTGTCAGTAGTTGTTTGAGAATTATGTACGACTGGTTTAGTTTTTAAGAATGCTAAATTTAATCAGAACTATTACAATAAATGTTTAGCTTTTTAAACAAAATGAATTTTTATTAAGTAATTAAATGTTTAAGTTAAATAAAAGACTAAATAAGCTTTCTAGTTGGGAATTTTTTATCTTTATCCTTAAGTTTCATTGAGAGGGTGGATATTAAAGGTAGTTGGGTATATAATTTAAAGAATCATCAGATTCATACGGGAAATATGTGGTGATTTTGGACTTATGAATCGTGTAAGAAGAGGGGAATTTTTTAATGAAGGTAAAAGTATTGATTCGATAAATATAGATAATGCAGTTAGGTATAGCTGTACGATACAAAAATATAGGCTAGTATTCATATTATCTTGAAAAATTTTTTATTAGTTTTTTTCTCTCCCAATACCGATTATTTACTATA
>JAGFPH010009459.1:35551-46869 GCA_018207615.1 Philaenus spumarius | reverse complement strand
ATAATTTTATTGCGGAGAGTTGAAAACCCGTAAGGGTCGGGGTTTTTTAGGACAAAATTATGTAAATACAGTGTGGGGTATCGTATATATGTTTTTTTTACGAAAAAAACTATTTTGAGAATTAAAAAGTCGATGCGCGTCGGGCTCATGATTTTGGGTCATAATTTTTAAAATACAGTGTGGGGTATCGTTTTATATGTTCTTCGGTATGGTAAACCCGATTTTGACGGTTGAAAAATCATAGCGAGTCGGTATAACGGTTTTGGATCAACATTTTTAAAATAAAAATCTTGAAAATACAGTGTGGGTTAACGTTTTACATGTTTTTGGGTACCGAAAATCTGATTTTGACAGTTAAAAAGTCGTCGGATTTTGAGAGAAGCGCGTCGGGATTACGTCGCGGGATGTCCGGACGAGCCAAAGTCTCGAAAACGTGTTCCATCTTTTCACTAGTCTTTTAATCTTTCTATTTGAAATTCATGTTTATTGTGGAATTGCTGCAGTTTTGGAAATTTAATCGTTTACCAAGGAGTACATTTAGGTTAAAGGAGATAGACTCAAATGGAGATGGTTTGTTTTATACGATTTGGAATGTCAAGCTCATTATATTCGTCGCTGAAATGCATTATGAAAATTTCTAGCTAAACAAAAGGAGCAAAAACCACTAAGTTTACTCTTATTTAAGGCTTTGGAACTAACCTGTAATAAATAAATGTGTTATTTGCTAATCAGATGTTTACATAAAACTGCAATGTTAATTATTATTTGAAATCAGATGGTGCAGTGCGCGGGAAAGAAGGACTAGCTTGTCTGTGAAACAGCTGTTAGTAAAATGGAAAGGTATTTTCAAACCGTTAAATGATATGTTTTAAAATTAGATGAACAACAATAAAGGGAAATAAATTGTATTATTATTATTAGACACTGGCTGTAAAGTTTAGCTATCACCCACTCACTGCAGCTAATAACAACACATACATCTACATACTGCATATAACGCATTCAGAATTTGCATGTAGAGTAAATCAAATAGATTCAACTAGGCTAGTCGCTGCAGGCTGGTTGATGAGGGAAATGCTGACCTACATACCTGGGAAATGCTTACATCTTCAAACACTAGTTGGTTTATATTTTATTAGCAGGTACTCGCTGCTTCGCCTAATTATATAGTATAATAAATATTAGTAGTATTTGTGTAATTCTCATCATCCGTCACTGGCTCACGCACTGCTTCGTTCCGTTCGCAATTTACTTTGCAAGTTGCACCTCGGATTGTTGACGGCTTCGCTCGCAGCTTCACGAATTTACATCCGGTAACTGAAGCTTCCCCACGGTAAAATCACCTTGTGGATTTGAAATGGGAACTTTTCACGTTTTAATAGATTTTTTCGGAACAAGTCGAGCTATATAAGGTCATGTAAAGGACCGAATGTGCAGAATATTATCATATATTTGTTTTTTTAGATAAAAACCTTAAAAATGTTTCATTCTATTACGAAAAATCTTAAAACAAAATTTACTTCTTGTCAAATAAGTGCTCCGGTAGTTGGATTTTATGCTAACGATCTCGTCCGAGCGACTTAGAAGCCCAATGTGTTTAGCAAATTTCGGTCGTAATATGCTGCCGTTAGAGTGCCAAAACATTTATACAGACAAACACACACACACATATATATATATATATATAGGCTAGTGTTTAATGACACCCCAAAACGTGTCGCGGGACCATGATTGGAGCTCATTTACCACTCCCGATCTAGGTCACATCATACGAGTCACTGCAATAGATCATCTTTCCTATGAAAATTCGTTATAGGTTTAAAAGTCAAAATAACCGGATTTGTTGTACAAGGCGACAGTAATATAAAATTTCCACTACATTGTAACAAAACATAATTACTTTTACATCTTGATATTAACAATACTTGCTTTTACAAAATAGATAGTGTTTTGAATGGCTCTTGTTGCACTTCATTCAATTTTAAATTGAGATGATAATTACCATGAAGTTACCATAGCAACTACGAGTATAGTCATTGCCAATGACAAAACAAAGAGCAAAGCTTCAAGCGCAGTATTAGGTGTGTTAACACAACATTGTATTGTTGGCGGTGAGATTATGTTGTACTTTCACAAAAGAGTCTGGCTGAGCAATTATGATTTAAATATTGACTTCATTACTTATGATTTGAAGCTTGTTTTTCCATTCGATTGCGATTACTTTCAGAACGTTTGGCTTCTGAAGTTTTAATCGTCGGAAATAAATATAATATTATTATTTTTCATAATAATAATACAAAAAACAAAAAACAAGCAAACAAGATTTAGAAAGGAAAGGAAAAATATAGCGCACTCGAAATTAAAAGACACAAACTCGAAGAAAAACGAGAATAATTCCATTTTGTGCTAATCAATCACTATGTAAAAATGTGGTTTCAATCCGTCAGACGGTCTTTGCAATTGAATCGTTCATGTCCGCAAACATACTTTTCTTTATTTTTATACATATTCTATCTGTTAATTTAAAGACCAGTTTTCTATATTCCCTGCCGTTCGAAAATTGTTTCTTATTCGATTTGTTTGGCAGTCTTACTCAAAAAGAGTTATTGTTACACATCCGCATGTTACTTGGTGCCAACGGGGGTCAAACATTGTTTAAACAATGTTTTCCTCACGGAACAATATCTGCTAAGCTTAAACAAAACAAGCCTCTTACAAGTTTTCTCTGAAATTATTGTTTTCGAGATATAAATTATTTTATATCTGAAAAACGCAAAAATTACCATTTTCAACATACAGAACGATTTATAAAATATTTCAATTTTGGTTGTTGAAAATGTTCTTAGGCAATCTTTATACATCCCTCATTAATATCCCGAAGCGTTATTGGAAAACATGTTCTTCCGAAGGTTTGTTTTTAATGTTTAAGGGGTAGGGGCTCAACACTTTCTCGCACACACGCAAAATAAACACGTGACTGAAATTAACGTTCAAAAACAAACCTTTAGAAAAAAATATTTTCTGATATTGTTAAGTGGAAAAAAACTTTCTAATTCATAATAAAGATCATATTTTATCAGTAGACGAAAGATAAAAAAATCTTAAAATCCTTATATATAATACGTGAAGCAGTTTTATGAGAACACAACTCCTCCCTTGTTTCTTGACCAAATTTAATGTTTAAGTTGTCAAAAAATTCGTCTCATTTCGAAGTTTTGCAATCAGGTTTTAGATGTTAAAAATTCTTATCCTTAATGGCGTGAACTAATCTCAAAGGTCGGGTTTTAATCACAAGATCATGGAACGAATTTAAAAACCATGTCTGTACAAAACAGCTGTTTATAATAAGAAACAAACTAATCCAGCTGCTTTCGTGGATGTAAATAATGATGTTTATAGTATTCAGGAGGTTTTAAAAACATTTATATACAAAAAAGCTGTTTATAATAAGAAACAAACTAATCCAGCTGCTTTAATGGAAGTAAATAATGATTTTTAAATAACAGATAATACAGTTGATCCGGATGTCCAGCTTGTAGTACAAAATAATATTTTAAGTTAGGCCTATACTGAACCAACACATGTTTCAACACGCACAAACCAATATAAATTTGCGTTAATTAATTTAAAAATAAGAAAAAAACTATGATACATTATTATTAAAAATAAATAAGGCCGGTAATCAATAAAATCGGTAATTGATAGAGAGTACATTTTTGGTTAGGTTTTTTGATTAAGTGTATACCTGAGCCTTACTGGTTCTTTTAACCTTTATTATAACTGTTGTTATAAAATATACGAAATAATTTGATTTGGACATTTAACGTGATTTAAATCTTTAATGATTTTGATCATTTAACATCTTAGTATTGAGGTTATTATTAATCCTACACCTTTATTATATCAATAAAACGTAACACATGTTTTTAGAAGGTTCCATCGGAAGTTGGCTTGCGGAGCACGCAAGTCTCTCCCCTAGTTTATTAAAATTGTATGTGTTATTTGTTAAATATCTTTACTAACGTTTTTAGGCTATGCATTTTGTTAATTGAAATAAATGTACAGTTACAACATAGGAACAGGTAGGCTTGTACAAATAACAGCTTTGAGTCGGTTATGAATTCATTCGTATTAACACCAGATGTTAGAACATCACGATTCCGCACAACCAGCATCTGTGCTTAGTATGTAATACATCTAGGAGATATAATTCTATTGTCGTTTCTTTGATAATGATTCTATTCGTCTCAAAAACATTCCTATTGAATCCAAATCTTAACTCGAATTGAATTAGTTTGTATTACTTTTAGCTACATTCTATTCGTGTTAAAGATTTCAATTTGAAAATCTTTTAAGTCCAAGGGATTTAAAAACAAATGTTTTAGCAGTATTCCTTTAAAAGAAAAATTCGACCACGCCGCTGAATCGCTGACATGAGTTGAGCAAATGTCAAAAATTAAGTTTACACGTTTTCGGGTTTTAACAAACTATTTTTGAAATTGGTCGCTTCACGAAAGCGCTGATTTTCTGCCTCCGTGTAGGAAATATATTAATAGAATTTGTTTGCATTCTGTCGCGACCTTGAGGCTGCGGATTGGGGACTGCGTTTTGTGATGATGCAACTTGACCATGCGGCCTCAGATTCGCTTCGCTCGCAAAAGACAAAATCGCTTCATGAGTTCACAACCCGGAAATCGGCCTCGGTCAGAAGCTGTTCCCACGTGAGTTTGAACAAGGTACTTTGATTTCATTTTACGTTTTGATCGATTTTTTACTTACCAGAAGGGCTATAAATTCGTGTAAAAAACAGAATGTGCAGAATAATCTCAACAAACCTTCATTCTCAAGAATTTTTAGTTCTGGTCACAAAACCTGTTTCCGGTTTTTGGATTTTTAAACTCCCCGAGCGACTTAGAAAACCAACGTGTGTGCAAAATTTGAACAGAATCGGACGTAAATTGCGGCCGTTACACAGCAAACACATATACCATGAGCCTTAAAAGCCCCCGCCCCTATTATTTTTGTATTAATGGAAGTAGACAAATTTGCTTTGGGGATTGTTAACACGACAAAAAATTTAGTTTTTTGGTTTATCGTAGCCTATATTTTAACCCCTCCCCAAAAATGGGGTATTTTGGAGGTAAGTCTAAAATGTTACATGAAAAAACACCTATTGAGTGACGCCTCATTTTAAAGGAATTGATAACAGAAGAATATTGGCGGTACTAACTTTGATTGGCCATTGTGTTGGATAGAGTCAACATACAGACAACCAGTTTGGGCCAATCTTCTTCTTTTAATCAAGTCCTTTAAAATGAGGTGTCCCTCGATAGGGTTTCGTATTTAAAATTTTTGACTTACCCCAAAAATACCCCATTTTTGGGAAGGTGTTGAAATTTAAGATACAAGAAAAAAACTCCATTTTTGGTCAAATTAACAATCCCTAAAGCAAATCTGTCTATTTCCATTAATAAAAAAAATAAAGGTTGGCGGTGGGACTTTTAAGACAGCCGGTATACATAAATATGAGATAACATTTGTAATGACACCCCAAAAAAAGTATTCTGAGGAACATGATCGGTACTCATTGTCCACTAAAATTTTTCTCTCGCCATAAGAGTCACTGCAGTAACAAATCTTTCCTATGGAAATTCGTTAATAATATAAGACAAGGTAATATATACCGGGTGTAGAAATCCAGACACGAGTGGGTTTCTCTGCTGCAAAGGTAAAAATGTGACCTGTGTAAAAAAAGGATTGTCTGTTTTGTGTGGCTTGGTATTTATAAAACTGTTACAACAGCTATTTTTCCTACATGGAGGCCGACTTTAAAATATCGAAGGGAAACCGTTATTTTTTATGACCGGTTTCGGTTATAGTCTAGGGTATAAAAAACTCGAAAATTAAACTCATTACAATTTTTTATAAAATAATGCATACTGTTAAAATTCAAACATCTAATCAACTCCTCTAAAAGTTAGTGTACCTCCATACATAAGTATCAATATAATAATCAATTTTGTGTATTATTTGATTTTCACCCTCCATCTGTAATACAAAAACCTATCGTAGATTACACTTTGGGGTTATGTTTACAACTTCAATCAATAATATTATAATGTCTTCTAAAGTAGATTTTTTGAAAATATGAGTTATTTAACTAATTTAGGATATAGCACGTTATACGATGTGCTTTCTCGTTATACAATGAATATAAATATAACCTTTATAATCAGTATATCCATTTATAGAAATTTGAAAAAGATATACCCTTTCTTTTAGCTTCGGAAACATGCATACATTTTCGTATAACATATAAACATATTCTATTATTAATTTCTTCATTATAATAATAATAACTTCGAAATGATTTGATGCTACAGTATGGGATTAAAAGGTAATAGTTGTATCTTTATTTAGATATATAACTAGTGGCTTGTAAGGGCAGTAGCCTCTATATATAAGCTATATTTCTAGGAGCAATACCTCTTCGTGATGGCCTACCTTTGCGAGGTGGTCTTCCAGCGTTATTCATTACAGTAAAAAAGTACAGTTAAAATAATTTTATAATGTGTTTAATCATATAGCCTAAGCTTTGATTTAAATTCTCACTTTGAAACAAAAACACAGCTACAATAACGAAACACATCACAAAACTGCACATTCAGGTGTTGTGATGATAGTTTAATTTTACAATTTTATTTATACAATCACCTGTTTTTAACAATAAAATCACTTGATTTACACCTATATATTCCCATGCTATTTAAATGGTAATTATTATATACAATCACCTGTTTTTAACTCTAAAATCACTTGATTTACACCTATATATTCCCATGCTACAAGGTGTGTGAGAAAAGTAATGAGACTGGCAACACTGCGGGCGATCTGGCAACGTTCTGTCTACCGGCCGGTGCTAGACCAGTTTGTTTATCCCTTTCACTTCCTCAGTCCGAGTTACAACTCCGTACAGCCAACACATTATTTTTGACAGCGCCATCTGTGAAGATGTGTTTTTGTTGTGTGTCACAGAAATGGAGCATCGGAATTTAGAGCAACGTTGTGCAATAAAGATTGTGTTAAACTTGGTGAATCCGCGAGTGTAACTTTTGAAAAGTTGAAACAGGCCTATGGGGAACATTGTTTATCAAGAGCACAAGTTTTCCGCTGGCACAAATCATTTTTGGAAGGCCGAGAACACGTTGAAGATGAACCCCGCTCAGGGAGACCTTCAACTTCAAAAACTTACGAAAATGTTGAACGCGTGAAGGCTCTTGTGATATCAGACTGTCGTTTAACAATAAGGATGATGAGTGAACAGCTAAATTTAAACACTTTCACCGTACATTAAATTGTGACAGACGATTTAAACATGCGAAAGACCTGTGCCAAAATGGTGGCGAAAAACCTCACAACTGAACAGAAGGACAAACGAAAAAAAAAACGAGTGCTTTGATCTTCTTCAGAGTATTGAAAATGACCAAGAATTCTTCAATTGTGTGATCACAGGTGATGAATCCTGGATATTTGAGTACGATCCTGAAACAAAGCGGCAAAGCGAAGAGTGGCACACTCCGTCATCTCCTCGGCCGAAGAAATGACGAATGAGCAAATCAAAGATCAAGACCATGCTGATTTGTTTTTTTGACAGTAAGGGTATCGTGCACAAACAATTTAGTCCACCAGGACAAATTGTCAATCAAGTTTTTTTATAAAAGTGTCCTTGAAAGGCTCAGGAAAAGAGTGATTCGTGTGCGACCAGACATTGCAGACTAGTGGATGCTTCATCATGACAATGCCCCGTGTCACACGGCCATTTCCATCAATGAATTTTTGACCTCAAAAGGCATTATTGTTGTTCCTCAACCCCCCTATTCACCTGATTTGAGTAATTGTGACTTTTTTCTTTTCCCGAAATTGAAACAAGTCCTAAAAGGACGTCATTTTGGAACTCTGGAGAACATTCAAAAGACTGTGACCGACCAGTTAAAAGCCATACCAGTTGAAGACTTCCAGCGCTGCTACCAAGAGTGGGAACAACGACTCTGCCGGTGTATAGCTGCCCAAGGGAACTACTTTGAAGGGTATAACATTGTTGTTTGAAAAAAATAAAAACTTTAGTTAGTACAAAATCAGTCTCATTACTTTTCTCACACACCTCGTATTTAAATGAGAATTATTATATAGAATCATCTGATTTACACCTACATATTCCCTTGTTATTTAAATGGTAATCATTTTATTCCGTAACACATTTCGGTGACACAATTAACAAAAATGAATATTTTCCCCGAAAACTTCATACCCAGACCTCTAAAATGAGACCTCTCCCAGCTTTCTACGACCTACCGTTCCTCACAATTTCATTTGCAAATCTGGGCTTACGAAATTACATATATAGATAATGCATACAAATATAAAATTTTATCCAATAGGCCTATTGTTTTATAATACTTATATAATTGCTAACATTTAAATGTTAAAAATTCGGTCAGCATAGTTAGGTAGGCTTGGATAAAGTATGTTGTTTTTAAACAATATTTTTTTGATTGATGTATTTCTGATGAGTATCTAATTAATCTGTCTGTTACTTTTAACGGGTATTACTAATAATCAATTTATATAAAAGCGAGTGTACGTCCCGTACGCACGTGAGTAACAATATAAATAAAAAAGATGATTTCACCCATCATACATCAAAACCTAGCGTAGATTAGACTTTGGAGTTATGTTTACAACTTCAATCAATACAAGTCTTGTGAAGTTGATTTTCTTAAAATATGAGTTAAAGAACTAAAGTAGGCTATAATATTTTATACGATTTGCTTTAAGATTGTTATAAAATGACAATGAATACAACCTTTTATTAGAGATATTCATTTTCAAGTTTAAAGAAATTTTATATAAATACGTTCATTCAAGTTTAAAGAAGAGACCCATTCGTTTAACTTCGGAAACATTCGTACATCTTCGTATAACGTATAAACTTATTTCATTATTAATTTCTTCATTATAATATTAAAAACTTCTAAATCATTTCATCTATCAATATAAAGTTAGAAATCAATTTAAGAGTTGATATTTGTATCTTTATTTAGACATATATAATAACGAATGTAAATACAACATTTTAACAAATAGGCCTACAGATTTACATTCCTTATAATTGTTCATATTTACCGATTTAAAAATGCTTGTAGGACTAGATTAAGTCTGTTGTTTTTAAATAGTATTTTTTTAATTATGTATTTCTGATGTGTATCTAATTATTCCACCTGTGATTTTTACGGGGTTTTATTAGTATGATAATAATCTAGTGTCTCATATATTCTAAACAAGTAAGACAATGCCTTCATACATGTCAAATGCCTTACTGCCTTCTCCTTCAACAAAAACCCATAACTTTTACCTTGTTTTACCTCAGAATAAAGCTGGTACTTTTGTTAGTCAAGTTAATTTTAACTTTACCCACAGTCAGATTAACAAGTTAAATTGGATCTGCCAAAGTTATTTATCCAGGCTGAGAAGTTATTTTGGATGGTTTGGTGATGTAATTAAACTTACTCCAATTATGTACCGCCTAGTGTCATTATATGCTTTACAGATATTAATTGTTTTCTGTGTAAATTAATACTTTATTCATGAGACAGATCTTAAAATAACAGATTTCTAAATTAAATATTTATTTTCAATTGTTGGATGAAGATGTTTATTTGTTACGTAAATATGATGCTAGTATCGTATGGAATCATAGGTATTTGTATTGGTCGTGTCTCTTTCGATCTCTGTCTAGTTAACTACTACCTGGTATCTACGGTTTCACTAGCAGATGTGATTAAATAAATTAAAGTACTATCGTTTAAATATTATGCCTTACTACATACACGCAATTAAAAAATAGATTTTAGATCCGAGCCCAACTACCAAAATGAGCATCAAGATTCTGCCAAATCGATCCAAGTATCCTTCTTAGGCCTAAGTAAATTATTAGCTATGCACCAATAAACAAAAATCCCGCTTTCCGCCTGTTTGTTACTCAAAACTCCCCAACGAACATAACAATTACAAATAATGTATTAAAGTGAATTTAACATCTATGGTGACATTTCTTATTATTGCATACTTTTTATATATATATATATATTTAAAGTATGAAAACAGCGTGTTCAGTAAATTAAGACTCAGAAAATCCTGTTCCAAGTGTTAGTATTTTGATACAAATCAGTTGTTTTATTTATTAATTGTCCCGTGTCATGACTGTCTGCAAAACACCCATTTTTGTCCATAATTTTGATTATTTTTTTCAATTTTTAAATATTAACCATAGATATTTCAGGGATACAAAATAGCCTGGATTATTCTCTAAAAAGTCCTCTACATGCAAATGAAAGTTTCATCAAAATCGATTCATCCATTCCGGAGATTAGCCCCTGCAAGAGACAGGCAGAAAAACGATTAAATAAGCATGTTTATTTTTTTGTAAAGTTTGAGTAATCATACGAGCTTAGAAAAATGTATTCATTTCGAAATCACAGGCAGATTTTTCAATTTTATAGTCGTCATTTAATTCAAAATATTAGAGTTTACAATAATCAATTTGCAATGGCTTCGTCATGGGTCACCGCCCCGCTGTGGTTGTTGAGTGAAGCGGAGCTCCTGGTTATTATATAAAAGTAAATGCACATTTTTGGAGTATCCTATATTATAACAAAATAAATCATTCGACATAATCACAGCCCAACTCTGCCGACTACTTTAAGTTCAGATACAAAATATAATATCGTCGGACTCCATCAAACTGAAAGGCTTTGAGAAAGAGCTACAAAATAATAATTCGACCACGCAGCTGAACCGCTGACATGAGTTGAGCGAATATCCAAAATTAAGTTTATATGTTTTAGGGTTTAAAACAATTAATTATTTGGGTAATTGATCTACTCACAAAGGCGTTGAATATAGCTGCCTGTGTGTACGAAATATATTAGTATAATTTGTCTGCACTTAAGCCTCCAGCTTGCGGCCTGGGGTTATGGACTGCTTCGCATTTCTCGTAGCGTACAAACTCGGCCGTCGGCCTCAAACAGGAGTTGCCCTATGTAAAATAACCCGCGTGAACGGGTAATTTTAGTATTTTACGTTTTGATCGATTTTGGGTGAACCAAGCGATCTATAAAATCGTGTAAATTAACAAAATATGCAGAATAATATCCTACATTTTATTTGTTTAGATACAACTCTAAAAAAATATTGTTATTGTAAAAAAAAGATAACAGTTCTTCCGCCCAAAACACGTGCTTCTGGTTGTTCGAATTTTT
>JAGFPH010009459.1:8681-25269 GCA_018207615.1 Philaenus spumarius | reverse complement strand
ATATAAACAAATAAAAACTACATTTATTACGAATATAAACTTTGGTTTTAATTTTTGAAAAGAAACAATGTTCAGTTACATGTTTTAAATTTATCGAAAATAATGTCAGGTTGTGCGACAATTATATACAGTTTAACTACTAACTGGTTACGCATGAGCAGTCACCGAAATACAAGAATAATAGGTAATTATAAATATCTGCATGGGTACATTTAAACAAATGGCAATTTTAATACAGAATCTGTTGCAAACTTGTTATATTTTACAGTATGGAGGACAATAATTAGTACAACACGACCGTAGCGGAGTTTGAGGGAAGTACACTGTGGTTTTTTATGTAGATTTTTAGCTAATTTTCATAGGAAAGCTGAGCTATTGCAGTGATTCGTATGGTGAAACCTAAGGTCGAGCACCATCATTATTATTATTGAGCACCAATCATGGTCCTTAAGACACTTTTGTTGTGCAATTACAAATTATAATATTATTGTATGCATTTACGGTTTTCGCACTCTGACGGACCCATTTTAAGTCCGATTTGGTTCAAATTTGTGGCACACGTTGCTTTCTAAGTCGGACAGGCTGGTTTATTGGGTAAATAAAATCATCATCTTTAATAAAAAATCTTAATTTATCTTAGATCATAGGCTCATCTTCAAGTATTTATCACTTTTGTGGTCTTCTTATACACATAAACAATTCGATCACGCACATGAACCATTGACGTAAATTTAGCGAATTTTTACAATTAAATTTATATCTATTAGGGATTCAACAAACAGTTTTGAAAATTGGCATACTCACGAAGGCGCTAAATTGATAGCTGTCTGAGTATAAGAAATATATTAGTAGAATTTGTTTGCACCTAGGCCGTTAGCTTCGACAAAGGAGTTGCTTCGTTCCATCCATAGCTGAAAATATTGGTTTTCGAGTGTTCACATCAACCTTGCAGCCTCGGGATGTGGACTGCTTCGTTTTGCTCGCAGCTTACAAACTCGGTCGTCGACCTTGGATCAGAAGTTGATCCCGTGGTCAAATTTCCCACATGTACCTTGTACGTGTATGGTATTTTAAGTTTTGATCGATTTTGAGGGAACCAAGCGAACAACAAAATGTGCAGAATAATATTAAACATTTATTTTTGTAAAGAAAACTCTAAAATCGTGTTACTATAGAATACAAAATCAAAAATAGTCCGGTCAATTTAGACATTCGGTGCTACATAAATTCCCACCAAGCTGAAAATCAGTAAGATTGTTTAAAATATTATTAAAAATAAAATTTGAAAGTTCCCCATCTTTCCCCTGTATGGAAAAAATTTTATTCAAGGTCAAAGGTAAAAAAATGAGTTTTTCGCGATTTTCAGCAAAACGGTAAAGTTTATCATAAAAACACTTAAAAAAAATGTAGATCATAAAATTATCTACAAAAAATGTATCAATACTTTTTTCCTACGAGCCACCGTTTTTGAGATATAACGATTCAAAAAGTTGTAAAAGTTGTAATCGTCATAATATGCACACGTTTCCACGCCACCTATGAGGTTTCCACTTAGCGCGTTTTTTTGACGTGGTTTCCCCAGTAGGCCTATTCCACGGGTCTGTTGTGATCCTGTTTAATTTGAAACTATTGCAAAATAATGGATATTAGCAGAGATTGAAAAAATAAAAGCAATTTAAGTTAAAAAAAGTAGTGAAATTTAATCGTCCGAGTCGTAACTTTCAAATTCTTCTTCTTATTCTTCTTCATTTTCATCCTGAGTACATGTAAGCTGCGTTAATAGCGATGTATCGCATGTCGCCTCGTAGGAATCAAACGGATCCTCCACTGTTGGTGATTCAATATTAGAGTACGACCGGCCTTGACAATGTGTACATGCCAGAGGACAAAACAGTCCGACTTTTTTGCAACCACATTTAGCACTGCACCCCTTTTTGCAGTTGCAAAAAATTGTGTTCAGCAGTTTTTCCTTCGCAGGTGGAAGTAAAGTTTGGACTGGGTTCCAACCCCAGTCTGTAGGGTCTAGCTGATAACCAAGCCACACTTAAACTTGGTAATATACCCGAAAAATATGTTGATGAGCAGCAACTGAGGTTGGAGGAAGACAAGCTAATTGCACTTGTTTTTTATTTTTAGTATTTTTAACGAAACATGCATATCTATACTTATCTAAGCAGGTAGTTTTTTAGGAGCTCCGTACATAGAAAGAAGAAAGCGAATGCCATCAGTGATAATTACTTGTCGAGTTGAATTACTATTTTTAAAAACTTCAGCACATTGAACTAAATTTTGTTTTTCAAACATTTTGAAAACTATTATTTTACCCCTTCTGTAAAATGCAGATGTTGTATCTCAGCCAGTTATTGCGTGTAAAAAAATAGTACATGATTTTGACACTTTGCAAAAGTAGATAAACTTTTTGATGAATATATTTCCGATTGATGTTGAGCTTTTCCTGGTTTTAAGAAGAAAATAGTTTTTTTAGTTGGAGTTTGAGCAGTGAGTAATACGAGTAAGTCTACATCTTCACCAACAGCAATAGTTGTATTTGTCAAATTGAATTGTTCTATTGCTGTTTCAATTATTAATACATCAGCATCATTATTAGCTTGTTTTACCAATATTATTTTCAGCAGTAAATTTTTCTTTCGACATTGAAATGAACCGAGACTTGTTTGTGTGAGTATTTGTAAGAAATTTTTGTTGAGTGGTTGGAACTGTCATATTTCCATCAAATAAAATATCAATTGATGTAGATGTTGCTAAAGTTCTACGACGTTGTTCTGCAGCTTTGGTATTTCTCGTGCAATCATTATAGCCATCAAATACGACAGTAACTCTGGAACCAAAATGTCGACGTATATACTGTGCGTATTTATCTAAGATAACGTTAAATGTTTCTTCACTATCCCACACAACGCGATGTAGTGTATTATAAGTGTAAGTTACAATGACCGATAGAAAAATATTTGAACATATATTACAACTATAGAGATGTATATACGAGGCGTACTCATGCATATTATGACGATTACAACTTTTACAACTTTTTGAATCGTTATATCTAAAAAACGGTGGCTCGTAGGAAAAAAAGTATTGATACATTTTTTGTAGATAATTTTATGATCTACAATTTTTCTCTGATGTATTTTTATGATAAAACTTACCGTTTTGCTGAAAATCGCGAAAAACTCATTTTTTTGACCATTGACCTTGAATAAATTTTTTCCATCATAGGAAAGATGGGGAACTTTCAAATTTTATTTTTAATCATATTTTTAACAATCTTACTGATTTTCAGCTTGGTGGGAATTTATGTAGCTTTACTCTTATTTCTTGGTCTAAATTGACCGGACTAAAAAGAAGTTACGTCCGGTTGTTGGATTTTGTTGATTAATGAACTCGTCTGACCGACTTAGACATCCAAATTTGAACAGAATAAATCTTAAAAGACGGCCGTTAGAGTGCCAACACGCATCCTACATAATTATACAGAGTGAAGGCCACCATTGGGATCTCAGAAAGTATTAATTTTACAGCAAACTTTAAATGGAGAATCTTTTGAGAAATTAAAAAATAAGTAGTTAAAATATTTGTAAATGGTCGCCATTTTCCAATATGGTGGTCAACTTTGAAATTTCTTATGAAAACCCCTCATTTTATGCAAAAAACGTACCTAAATTATGTTAAAAGTTGCTAAATAGCGTACATGACAAAAGTACTATTTTTAAAGACTTCTTCTCCTACATCGTAAAGCGTACATAGTATTGTAAGAAACGTCTTTGTATCATTCTAACAAAATGTTTTGGGACGCAAAAATGCAGTCAATTAATTGTGGCCTAAAGCAGGTTTTCAAAGTGTCCTCCATCTTCATAAATACATGCTTGCGTTTATAAATACATCTTCTTACACAATACACAGTGGTTGCGTTAAAGATTTTTTAACAATAATTTTAAGTACGTTTTTTGTATAAAATAAAGTATTTGTGAAATTACAACAGCTTTTTAAGTTTCCATTGTACAACATATTGCACTTTGAGTTAAATTTTATTGTTTGCAAATGGTAAAACATGCCTCTTTAATAATTGTTAGAATAAGAGTTTCTGAAACTTTCAGCGTTCCTAGCAGTTAAAAGGTTAAGTTTATCGAAAACATACTATGAATAATAAAGTCTTAAAATTGCATGTAACCCCCAAATCCGTCATAAAAATATGGGTTCTCACAAGAAATTTCAAAGATGACCACTATACTATTCAAAGAACCAGCGGCTGGAAATACTACGCTGCTTGCTGGCGATTTTACCAGCGGATAGTTAGTAGCGGCTGCTAAACAGCCTAGTGTGACCGCGGCTTTATTTTCCAGTCCTTTGATTGCCCATTACTTTGAAACGAAGCAGGATATTACACTCTAGTTTGCGCCATTGTGTTTCTCTTTTAATAGGCTTTTCAATTGAGTATTGCATGACCTACCAGTCACTGCAATATCTCATCTTTCCTATGAAAATTTACTAATAACACATTACACGCGAATGTACAAAACACATAGCGCTTATCGCTAGACAATAAATTGTAGTTGGTCGGTATACACCATCGCGCAGCTACGGTATAAGTTAAACAACGTACTTTAAAACCAATAATATATTTAATGAACTGCTGTCATTTCAGTCCGACAACCTATACGATACAACACTCGGTTATTCAGAAAACACGGACCAATAACCACGGTACAAAGTTGGCTTTTTAGTGATGGTGTAAAACCAAAATTGGTTTTCATTACAATACAAACTGTATATATATAGGCTGTCATCACTCTGCATACAGTTTAATGCAAATTAAATTGTTTGCTTTAATTGGGGGGGGGGGGATGTTGTTGCTACATGGATTGAACATGCAATTACAACAACCGATTAGCCTAAGTACATGAATTATATTTGTAAATGCAAATCTGTTTTCCCGTTTTTAATTGAGGCAGTTAATCGGTTGATACGTTTTAACTTTTAGTTTAACTGTAAGTCGTTCCACTTATTGGGATTTTATACAATCGCCATAGGCGTAACCAGGCGTTACAACCCCCCCCATTGAAAAAATATTTTGGACTTTGTTTATATTAAAATACCTAACTTGTTTTCAACACCTATGCAAATGTTAAGCTACAATAAATTAGCAATATATTGCTGACATAATCTTTGGTTGAATTGGGCACTAACAGTTTATTTTATATAGGTGCAATGTAGTGTATCAAAGTTTAGTGTTTAAAGGAAGCACACGGCGTTTTTCGCCACAGATTATTTGCCGTTGCGAAGGATTATTATCATATCAACATTGACGCGAAGGAGAGTATTAGAGCTTTAACGTTCGGTTTATTTGCCGCTGATGGTAGCTGTGCAGCCGCTCGTTGCCAATACAATCGATGGATTTTCTATCGACCCCGCCAAAACAGTGGAGGAGTATTTAGTATTTTTTTCGTAGAATACTATCCTTCAGCTACGTCTGCAGTTCGTCAAATGACGAAACCGACATTCTTAAATAATTGAAAAAATGTTTCTTCTAGTTCCTTAAATCAGGAAAGACAGTGTAGAATGCTCCAAAATCTTCTCTTCTTTTATTTATTGATTGGACGAACGAAAATAAGTATATGTTTTGCTTCCTTTTCAATCGGTGATGAAATAACAATAAAGCAAGATTTGCCTCTGTTCATATCAATAAAACATTAAAAGAAATAATATAGGCTATTACATTACACACTTCATGATTAATGAACTAGACATTTCAGTTTATTGAATCCCAATGAGGCCTTTTATGATCGGGGACGGTAACTAATCCGTAGTCGGCAAAAAAAACTCCGTGTGTTCCAAGCCTATGAGGTTAGAGGCAGCACACGGAAACATTTGGCAGGGGATGAGTCATGGTTGCTGTTCTAAATTATTCTAAAGAACGCCTGAATCACAATTAAAAGTGGAAAATTACATACTATATCGTTTTAAAGTACTTTGGGGAAGCCTAAAACGTGTTATTTTTAATCTTAATTTAACCATAGAACCGGCAATGTTAACGAAAATGGATTTCTTGGAGTTTGCGAGCATTTTTTCAAAAATTCGCCACAAACAGTATATGAACCATAATCCAAAAGTGTTCCATAGATTTTTTTGTAGAGAATGGTTCAAAGAATTTATATATGTTAGTAAAAACATGATAGATGTAAAATTTACAAAGTTATTATATCAAGAAACAAAAAATGTTCAGCTACGAAAGGTTCAACTTCAGGTCTACATAAAAGGGAGTAAACATTTTTTAATTTTTTTTCCATACATATAAAAAAGTTTCGTAATTTAGTTCTAAATAGAAGTGTATAGAAATATTAATCAATTTCAAATTTCTAATTTAGAAAACACCAGTTTTTATGTTCCTACTACAAGACTGCTATCAAAACTATGCCAAGTTTGAAACGTAATTTAGGAATATATACTTTGTCCAAAAATGAAAGACTTGTAAATTATCTTTTCATAAAAGTGTTTGACTTAAAACTATTTGAATAATAAAAGCGAGGAGAAATATAGAAACATCCCACTCATGCTTGGTAGTATACAACGGTCAGATATGAAGCTGTATGGGCAATAACCGTTAATTTGAAATTACAGCCTTGGTTTGTGAACATCAAAACGCACGCATAGACAACAAACCTTTCGAGTAAAACATATTTGGTTCACAGGAAATGTTATCTTGAAGCATTCTCTACACATACATATCAAAATATGTCTAAAAATAGACTTCTATCAGACAGATATCATGTGTACTGTAATTAGTAAGGCTGTTTATTGGTTGGATAACTGACTAATTGCAAGGGTCTACAAAACGCCCCACAACTTTAGAACTATTTGTCCGATTTTTGATTGGATGGCAGTTTTAGATAGGGGAAAGTATAACTATAAGTATATAGATATAACTCAGAAAAAATACTGGGCGGACTGTAGGGAGAACATAGAAACTGGAAATTAACGGTCATTTCGGCGTATTTCATTCGCGTGACATTTGCTTTTAGAAAACTCAAAACTAAAACGATGATTACGTATTTGAATATACATTTTAGAAAGAAATTGTAAATACAAAATTAAAGTTTGAAACATTACCTTTCCAGTGGTGTTTTTATTTTTGAGATGGAAGATTTTTAGTGGGTCAAATATTCGATACAATCACGCGTTACAAATGTGTTGTTGTAGCCGGGAGTGATCATACAAAACGTGCGATCTGCCGGTTCTGGGGTTAAAAAAATCCCCCCCCCCCCCTCCTCCCCCCCCCCCCCCCCTACGGTCGTCCTGGTTACGCCTATGACAATCGCTGTTTCGGATCCGTGGAACCATTTTCGGGTGTAGTTTTTTTTTATTAACAAACTTTAAGAACTACTGTATGTAATTTTATTCCATCAATTACCGATAACTTTAACAGTTTCCCCGTCCATTGTAATTCATGCGAACACAAATTTAAATAACTCTGACCTCTGACGTGAGTTGAAAAATTTCAAAAATTAAGTTTATATGTTTTAGGGTTCGAACCAACTACTTGGGAAACTGAACTACTCACGAAGTTGCTGAATAGCTGCCTCGGTGTACTGAATATATTAGTAGAATTTGTTGCTTCTCAACCTCCAGCCCCGTCTCACGCACTTCTTCGTTCCACTATCGTTGCGAGTTTACACCTCAAACTTGTGGCATCGGACTTTGGACTGCGCTTTGCAAGTGTGTACCTTGACCTTGCGGCCTCGGATTATTGAGTGTTTCGCTTCGCTCGTAACGGATAATTTGCTCTTTATTCTTCTATTGTAATATTTCACGTTTTGTTCGATTTATGGGAAACAGGCGAGCTATAAGGTCGTGCAAAAAAAGTTGTGGAAAAATATCATATAATTATTATTTTAAAGTTTCATTCTAGTAAGAAAAATCTCAAAAATGTTTACAGGCAAAAAACGTCCTTCCGTTTATAAGATTTTTTGTCTAACGAACTCGTTTGAACGACTTAGAAAACCAACGTGTGTACCAAATTTTGAACAATTCGGACGTAAAATGCGTCCGTTAGATTGGGAAAACTTAAATACATATATACAGTAATTGTAACGATAGTCCAAAACGTGTTCTGCGGATAATGATCTGTGCTCATTTACCTCTTCCGACTTTAGGTTTCACTGCAATAACTCGTCTTTCCTATGGACATTCGCTTATAAAAACACTTACGAAGCAAACCTTACTAAATTATCTACTTTTAGAGTGTTATTGCTGTTTGAAATTCCTCAACAAATACCCGGTATTAGGGAAATAAAATTAATAAACAAGAATGGTCGTGTTACATTATATCATCTAAGCCTTATTGCTTAACCCTACAGAGCAGTAAATGGAATTATACAGTGTTGTAAAGCCGTGGGATTAATCCCTTACACGGGGGGAATTATTACATAACATACACGTAACGATGTTTCCCGCTCTTTTCATTTTACATTCGTGCAATGGTTACTCTCACTTTCAAAAAATACGGAAAAATATAAACCTGGTCGATTGTTTCTAAAACATTTATAGTAAGGTTAATAAGATCAATAATTTGTCTTTTATTAGATTTAGTACACAATAGAGAGATCTTTTTCATAGATTTTTTTTATCATAAACATTGTACAAAAGTTCTACCAATTTCCCCCTCCAGAAGGGAATGAAAGGGTGGAAAATGTCTACCAAATTCCCCCTCCAGAAGGGAATGAAAGGGAGGACAATGTTTTTTTTAATAATAAACATTGTAGAAAATTTCTAACAATTTCCCCCTCCAGAAGGGAATGAGAGGGTGGACTATGTTTTTTTTTTCATCATAAACATTGTAGAAAATGTCTACCAATTTCCCCCTACAGAAGGGAATGAAAAGGTGAACAATGTTTTTTTTAAATCATAAACATTGTAAAAAATGTCTACCAATTTCCCCCTCCAGACGGGAATGAAAGGATGGATAATGTTTTTTTTTTATTTGCTTTAGCGGGTAAACAACTTACTATTTTAAAAAAACATTAAATAGTAAAGTTGTAGCTCAAAAATAAAATTGTTTAAGACCCCATATGATCTTTTAAATGTTTTAGATTATGTTTAATGGTCAAAAAAGAAAGAAAAAAGCCACAAACTAAAAATGTTTTTATGTTATGCCAGAAACTAATAATTTGGTACAAAGGACCTTTTGAGCATAACATAATAATGAAGTAAACAAAATTATTTCATTCCGCTCCCCCCAAAATGGGGTTTAAGAGGAAACTGTGGTTTGTAAACAGAAAAACTGTAACAGAAACATTATCGAACATTCAATTTAAAAAAAAAGGAAATTGAAGTTTTGTTTGAATTTTGAAAAGGCCAAAACAAGCATTTTCCGAATAAAAGGCGCTTAAAACGGGAAACTGGGCAACATTCCTATATGCATTAATTGTCGCTTACATTAATATATATATTTTAAATTCATAAAATTTATTCTAAGTGCATAGAACTCACTAACTCACTTAATGTTAAAAAAATATTGTGCTATATTATAACCTCATCTCACCGTGCTATATTATAACTACAGGCTTAATAAGATGTAATAGTTTCATTAAAAATATACATTATACGCTTGGCTTTTTATTTTCCATAACACTGAATCTAAAGACCTTAAAAGGTCATATGGGGTCTTAAATAAAAGGTATTTTCTCAAGCTACAACTCTCCCATTTAATGTTTCTTAACCCTTCAGAGCACTGTCAGCAATGTCAGTCAGCACTTTTTATTTGTGTCAGTCATGAACATAACATAACAAAAAGCGCAACATCATAGAATCTTCCTCCACTACCCCAGAGTGGATATTTGGCTGGGTTAGATTGTTGTTTGTAGCAGTCTTTCCTTGACCTTGATCACGACACTTATTTAGCGGACTACACTAAACACACCAAGACAAGGTTGATGTGATGAAATGTAACTACAATGTTCCTAGAAAACCCCGAAGATGAACATTAGTTGTATTTTTTTTTTCAAAACACATCGGGAATCAATGAGTACGTTATGTACAGAGAAAACACTGCTATCACAATCTAGACGAATCCGTTAGGCAGAAGTACAGTCTTTGTTATACTATAGTGTTTTAGAGTGCTGTTTTATACTTGATGTGTAAAAATTACCTAAATACTGCTTTTGCACACAAAAATACACAATGCACACAGACAAAACTCTAATGACAATTACTTTTTAACTCGGACTCTCAGTCTGCGTGCCTTAACTGGTGTTTCAGTGCCCGAGCGTGTACTGGAGGTTTTAAAAAGGTCCATTGACCACCAAAACAAAAATAAAAACACTTGTAGTATACATTCAACCCCCCTCGAAAATAAAAAAAAGTAAATGATTGCGGTCGTTTGACCCCCGTCACGGACGAAGTTCATCACGCCTTTTATTCAATTCTTTTACCAGCCTAAACGGCCTAGACTGATGAATCAAAATTGTATGTTTATTGAATGTGTTTCAGCGATTGATGATGATATCTGAACTAAGCCGGACGGAACGATCTTCTTTAAATTTAAATTGATGAACCAAAACACATTTTTCTTGAATTTATTTACTTCCATTGCCGTAGCAACCAATTTGATGACTCTTTTTCGTTACACGTATTTTACATTTGTCATTGCCATAGCAACCAATTAATAACACTTTTTTAGTTACGCATTACATTTTCTATTTGTTAACTCCTACCGCAACCCGCGTACCAAAAAACCTTTCCGGTTGAGAATATTGGTAGACGTTTTCCTACAATGTTTATGATCAAAAGAATCTGAGGCAAAAGATCCCGCCTAGGTGTCTTAATTCAAAAATCTCAAATTACCTGTACTATTAAAGATCATAACAATCACAGAGCCTGTTTGTGAGGTAGACAATCGATCTGTATTTATTGTTGTTCGGATTCTGAGAGAACTTTTAAATCAACCACATAGTAAATTGGCCCTTAATGTATAAAACTATATAACTAAATGAATGCTTTCAATTTAATGTATTTATAGTAGCAAAAGTTGTTTTCAGCTCATTGCAAGGGTAAATGGGAATGTAGTATTTCTTCAGCTATATGATGGTATGAATAATCATGTAAGAAGCAAGGTACATGCTGCAAGAGCCACATATTCATGAGCGTTGTAGAGTCAAATTGTTGAATTCGTGTGTCCGGCCATTATTCGTGTGTGCAAACGTGAATTTGCTGTGGCAATCAAATCAAACCAAATATTCTTTATCAATACACGTCCTCACGTAATAAAAAAACAAAGTAAAATAAAGCAATAAATAATAATTCGTTTACGCACCTGAACCGTTGACTTGAGTTGAACGAATTTACTAAATTAAGTTTAAACGTTTTAAGGTTTCAACCGACTATTTGCGAAATTGTTCTACTCACGAAAGGGCTGAATAGCTGCCTACGTGTACGAAATATATATGTACAATTTGTCAGTACCTCAGCCTCCAGCCCAGACTCAAGTGATTCCTCATTCCGCTCGCAGTGGATAAACTCGGTATTTATTGTACTTTTAGGGTACTTTTATGTTGGTACTTTGCCATGTTGGTTAAAAAATAACAACGAAATAGTAAATAAAGCGATCAAAACAGCTGTTTATAAACAAACCAATTTATACTGTTTTAGCACGTTGGAAATAGAGTGGAATAGAACTGAGACTGAGTAGGCCTACTATCCAAAATCAGCTGTTCATTGGATAGTATTTGATTACTGTTAAAAAACAAGCTAATTTTTACTGTTTTAACACGTTGGAATTAGAATAAATTGGGCCTGATTGAACAATTAATTTGTCAAAAAAAAAAAGGTAAACTTGGCAAAGATGGATAAATTGTAATAGTCAATTTTGTAATATAGGAATGACTCATTTCTGAAACATAGTATTGATGTTATGTTAATCCTGCAATAATGTTTACTATATTAGGCCTGATTTCAAAACTTTAGTTGACAGAAGATAGTACACTAAAATCGTAATGAAAGCCTCTTACGTTTCGAAACCATGTATTTGAGGTTATAATTAATCTTGTAGTTACTGTTAATGTATTTAAGCCTGGTTTCATAATTTTACAAACCTATGTACAAACGAGCCAAAGATTAACGAGATTCTTTAGCGAATTTTCCAACTGCGAGCTAAGCGAAGGCCGCGGCGGGGTTGGGACGCGAAGCTTCCAGGGGCAGAGCCAAGACCGACTCTACTACAGGCCGGAATGCTTCCCCCTTTCCCTAGCCGCTACGTCACAGTCTGGGTTGAACTCAGCCGTAGTGTAAATGGAGCGCGCTTTCATTTTCACGTTCCTTGACATTTTTACAGTCATTTATTTATAATGAAACTTATACATTTGATTTCTGCATGAAATACCGAATACAGCGATGTAAAAATCTTTTACTTAAGTAAATATTAGAATTTGTATTAATTAAAAGTATTAAAGATTTGTGATAGCGGGACACGAAAAAGTCACACAGCGTAAAAATTTTTTGTTTTTGAGGTAAAAACAAACTACAGTACAACTTTTATTGCACATATTTTTCGATAAGTTGTTTAGTTTGTTCAATAATAATAATAAGGTAAAGGCCGGGACATCGGTCATTTCAACTCGCGTCACTGAAAGCGATAAGCTTGATCAAATTATCGTTGTCTGTGAAAGGAACAGTTTCCTTAAAAGATATATTCCTGCCTTTGGAAATTTCACTAGAAGAAGAATATTTGGTCACTGATCCGGGAATTGAATTCAGTGAGTTTGAGGTGGTAGTAGCTCAGAGTCACAACGAAAATGTTACAGATCATGATTATGTGGCGTTGGTTTACATAATTTGTTTGAAAATACATTTGTTTGAAAATAAAAAACAAATGCCAAAAATTTGCGGACTGCCTAAAGTTTTTTTTGCCAAGAAAATATATGACAGCGCCCCAAAGTAAAAGTAATGATTACATTGATCTTATAAATAGGGGCAACTTAAAATATCCAATTGATTTAACAATAGGCGTACTGCAATGTATGCTAAACGATTTTAAAGTATTGATTGGTAGTAGATTTGAGAAGCAGTTTCTTCTTTGTGGTTCACAAAAACAATTACTGTCCCGCCTCTGTCTAGAAGCTTGCGCCAGTACACTTGAAAAGAACTGTGAAACGTGCCAGAAACCTCTGTCCGACATAGGCCTAGTTCACGTAGTATTTTCAAAAATGTCCAATATTTTGCTCAATAACTATTTTAAAGTTAGAACAAACTTTTGCTACTCCAGGTTGTCAAGAAAAAGGAAAGTGGATACATTTAATTAACTTATAAAGACTGCGTATATAACCATTTCATTACCAAAGGTAATTTTTGAGCTCAATAAAATATAATTGTATGTAGTTTAAACGTAGATTTTAATTTGTAAAAGAAATTTGCCGTAAAATAAATTTGAGTGATCAATTATAAAGTTTACTCAAAATCGATCAAATCATAAAATACCACAAAAGCACCCCGTTCAGATCCACGTAGGAGCAGCTTCTGATCCGAACAAGAAGATCGAGGTGTAAACTCGTGAAGTGGGCTGTAGGCTAAGGTGGAAACAAATTCTAATAATGTTTTTCGTCCATTTCATCCAAGGAGGCATCTATTCAGCGCCCTCTTGAGTAGAGTAATCTAAGAAATAGTTAGTTAAAACTCTAAAACGTATAGGCCTAAACTTAATTTTGGAAATTCCCTCAACTCACGTCAGCTGTTCAGCTTCGTGATCGAATTATATACGTCCCGGGATCAATGAAACATTACTTCAGTGTGTATCATGCCTACCTGTGTTTTACGCAGTTCTGCTCTTCTATTCACGATTATCCGTTTCCTTTTGCATCATAATGGTGTCATAGGAAGATGTCTGTGCCCAATGATTTATGTTTAGCTTTCTGCTTTAATTCTACCTCCTTAGTTACCTCATCCCCATCCATTTATCTCAGTAGATAATTTAGTCTAGTAAGCACTCGATCAAACAGTTAGTGATAACTGAATTATTTCGTAGTATTGCAGGATTTCAGAACTACTGACATTGAGAACATACAGAACAAATTTGTCGTTGACATTGAGATATTTATCTTGAGTTTGGGTATCAATCGGTTTTAATCATCTTGGTGAGACTATGGCAGACAGATGCTTCAAGTCTCTAGCTCATTTTAAGTCAGTTTAAAATCTATATCAAAATGTGAACCAAACAGACGATAAGGAAGCAAGTTAATATTGCATTGTCATGCAGTTTTAAGCTATTTTTATAGTTTTAAGTCTCTAGCTAATCTTGAAGTTAGTTTAGAATCGATTGCTAAATTCGCACCAGTCAGAAAAGAAAGACTTAATAAGAACGTGGTAAAAAGCGTACAGGATAATATTCTTAAACTGCCAACTACTACGGGCTATGTTCACTTAAGTTTATTGCAATTATAAATCAAAAATAGTTTCACAGCATAAAGTATTCCTTTTACTAAACGATCCCGAACGCTATATATTATGACGCTATTAATATTTCCTTTTGAAAGTTATGAACATATTGTATGGATTTGTTACTGCAGTTCTACGGTTGGAACGTCTTTACCGCGTTTATATCATATGTTTGCTTCCCGCGGTTATATCATCAGCTGGCAAATAAATATTTACAAAGAACTAGAAGTCAGATGTTTATCTGGAAACTTGCGTTGATGTTTATCTAAAGTTAGAATGCATTGTGCCTAAATACATAAAATGTATTATAAATTAACATGTAAATTATATTAAATAAGCAAACCCATAAGATAGCATCACATTTTTGTCGGTACTATAAGGATTCAAAAAGTGCTTCATTCATGGGAAACATTTTACAATATTAGCCTATGGACAAAAGTAAAACTTTACAGAAACATGCGTACGTAAATTTACAAACGGTAAAAACCTAATTTTTATTATAACATATTTAGAGATATTATTTTTAGCGAATTTCCATAGGAAAATTGAGCTATTGCAGTGGCCCTTATGGTAAGACCCAAGGACGGGAGTAGCAAATGAGTACCGATCATGGTCCCCACAACACGTTTTGGGGTGTCATAAAATTCATATATCTATATGTAAATATGTATGTATAAATGTGTTCGCACTCTAGCGGCCGCATTTCAAGTCCGATTTGGTTCAAATTTGGTACACATGTTTTGGTTGCCTACGTCGATCGGACGAATTTGTTATAAACAAAAATCCTAAAATCGGAAGCACGTTTTTTGAACGGAAGTAACTAATTTTTTAGATTTTTCTACAAGAGTGAATTTGCTTTTGCGTTTTTTCTACAAATATAAATGTAGGCTATTATTCTGAACATTTTGTTTTTTAGCTAGCTTGGTTCCCCCAAAATCGATCAAAATGTAAAATACTATAGAAGTACCCGGTTCAAAGCCATGTGGTGAATCCTACCGTGGGGTTTTCGTGCGAAGCACGCAATGCATTGTGTATTGAAGATAATCATAGCACGGGGGTTGGCGTGCGAAGCACGCAATTCTTTGTGTGTTGAAGATACTCCCAATATTCGGAATGGCGTGCGAATCACGCAATGCATTGTGTATTGAAGATAATCCCAATATGCGGAATGGCGTGCGAACCATTTTGCAACTATTCAGCACCGTCGTGAATAGACCTATTTCCCAAATTGTTGGTTGAAACCTTAAAACACATGCCTATAAACTTAATTTTGGAAATTTGCTTAACTCACGTCAGCGGTTCAGCTTCGTGGTCGAAATATTTACTATCTAGTTTACAATAATAAAACACTCATATATTCATATTATGAGTAAAATTCGATTCCTTGAATATATTATATAGTTGGTCAACAAGTAGAATTCCTTTTTGGTGAGTTTCAATAGTAAAGATGAGTTATTGCAGTGACCTAAGATCAGGAGTGGTCAACGAGCACCGATCATGGTCTCCAGAACACGTTTTGGATTGTCATTAAAAAAGTTATATATGTATGTGATCGCAGTATAACGGCCGCATTTTACGTCCGATTTGGTCCAAATTGAGTTTCCAAAATCGCTGGGTCAAGTTCGTTACCTCCAAAAAAATTGAACAACCGGAAGCAATTTAGGCGTAAAGTAAAGATATTTTTGGATTTTTCGTACTAGATTGTAATTGCTTCAGGTTTATATTTAAAAAAAAAAAAAAACTAATATTATTAAGCGGGAATAAGCCTTCTTTACTATATTGACAACATAACAAGTAAAAGATAAATATTGTTACATATAAGTTAAGGACCGACAAATCCTGGAACTTAGAAACCCTACTGTAAAGTCACTTTTTAAAGTTTAAGTTTAAAAAAGAGGTTTTGGGTATCGCATTTTTCTTTAATATGAAATATAAATGATCTCGTCCTATCTTAAGGTCACAAAGTTGGTGACGGATTTCTTAAAAATAGATGATAAACTCACTTCTCTTCTAAAGTAGGTTTACTTCAATAAATAAGTACGTTAGTTAAGAACACGTATCTCACCCAGGAAGTTATAAATTGTAGACAGTTGGATTCAAGAAGTTGTGCAGTTTGGAGTGAATTATTAACTGAAATGGTTTACGGAGA
>JAGFPH010009458.1:32684-46870 GCA_018207615.1 Philaenus spumarius | reverse complement strand
CGCAATACATCGGCAGAAAGGTGAACCAACCGATTCAACTTCAATACCGGTACGCAAAAAACAAACTTAGAACTGCAACATTTCTTTCCCGATCGATTTTTCTACGCGTCATTGTCGCGTTTTTCCGGTAGAAATCAGAACGTAATAATACACGTAAAATTTTTGTTTCGGAGTTCAGGGGGGGGGGGGGGGCAATGCCCCCCTTTCCCCCCCCCCCTGGATCCGCGCCTGTGAAAGAACATATCTAACTGATTGTAGAAACAAGCGTCCAAACTTTTTATACATTATTTACGTGCTGAACATGAATAAACAATCAATATTAGTTCTCGCTCATGCAAGAATATTAAAAAAAATAAAACGTTAAAGGTTCTAACCTACAGTATTTAGTCACAGTATGTTTACCTGTATTCAACATATATTAACAGAAGAATGTAAACATTTTTGAATACAGGTAAACATACTGTGACTAAATACTCTCTATAGGTTAGAACCTTTTAGGTTTTTTTCTTTTTTATTCTTGCATGAGCGAGGTCTAATATTGCTTGTTTTTTCATGTTCACTACCCACATAAGATGTAATTAATTTAGCAATATTAAAGTCTGCATGACATATATTATAGTCTATATAGTCGACTTAATAACATAAGTTAGGTTAGGTATAAGTTAAGTTTGGTTACCTTAATAATCCGAGTGTCACTGCTGCTGTTCAGGGAAGTAGAGCAGTTGGATTTGTTGCCGTCGTAACATTTACTTCACACTGTGAAAATTCGATAAACTTAATTAATTTAAACTCGCAACCGTTACAGACTACAGAATCACCTTCCGAACCTTTAGCCATCACTATCTCAACTGATTGAGTGGAGCCGTTACCACTGCCACTTTGAACTATGACAATTGCCTTATCAATAACCTACTTTCCTTCTTCGAATGCAGTTAGCGAGATCTAATATTGCTTGTTTTTTCATATTCACTACCCACACATAAGACGTCACAGAAGTTTGTACGCTATTGGGGCTGGGGCAGTAATGGAACAAATTTTTTTTTTAAAACACTAGGCTACCAAGCATATTAAGTAAAATTGAAAAATGTGGTGACCAGAGATTTTTCTTCATGTTCTTGATATTCTGAAAAAAAACATGTTAGGCTAGGCATAGTTATACTATTCGACCCTAGGCTGATATGTTGCCGAAGACGACCTTTTTTAGGAAATAGAGTAGGCTATAGCTGCCAACCTAAGTATGTTGTACTAATTGATGTTGAATTATTTATTGTAGTTCAGTAGATTAGTGGTATAATGATTGTAAGGATTAAGTTTACTTTAAAATGAGCATCACCTGATATGTTTCCAGACGACGAAGATTAACTGTAATAGGTATAGAATTACTGTAAATATAACAAATGAATGTTTAAAGTTATTATTTTTCGTACGAAAGGCGTATAGGATGGTAGTAGCCTATTGTATAATACGTAATGCATATAATTATTGTATTGTTTGGTATTTATGAACTGCAATTATATGTTTTAAGCTATGATATGTTATTTGGGTCACAATTTGTTACTGTACATGTAATTGTATAATTTTGTGTTCGCGATACGGAACGAAATAAGTTGTTAAGTTATAGGAACTTTATGAACACTCTGTTTAGGGCTTATATACCATAAGGTTGTAATTGCTTTCTAGAAAAAAAAACTAATTTATTTCTGTTTGTCACTTTTGTGTGTTTACAATCTTGAAATATACTGTGACTAGAGACTTTAGGTTAGAATAATTTCAGGCTATTTTTTTTATATGTCGTAAAGTTGTAATTGTTTTACAAAAAAAGAAATTAATTTATGATTGCTACTTAGTTTAGTATGAATGACATGTACGTCCATTTGTCATTTACTATACGACCCTTGGCTGATATATACGACACAATGAATGGAAAAGTTTAGTGATGGTATATTATGTCTATGGTTCTAAGGCTTACTAGTTTAGTTTTGAATGGTTTTATGAATTATTGTCAGAAGCAGTAGGTAACTTAGGTTTTCGCTTTTTTATTATTTTTCAATAATGATATTAATAATACATTACTTAATTTTATCATATTTTGATTTGAAATTTATATATGTTTTACTGTTTCCTGCATGCCATCCAAATCTTTTTCACCTGTCACCAATTGACTTGTATATGTAGGTTCCTCAACCCTGGTTGCATTGCCACTTAAAAACGCTTATAAAATTAAAAATAGGCCTACCAGTATTTAATGTATATATAGTAACCAAGTTGTAAAATTTGTGTTTTCTTTTTAGAAAGTAACCTTAAAGCTTGATTCGTTTGCAGGTTGCAATCATGGAAATGGATCCAAAAGAGTTGGTATTAAAACAAGAAATAAAGGAAGAAGATGAAGTGTGCTTTGAACTAATCGAAGACCTAAGTTATTCTCCTAAACATGTTAAAGAAGAAAGTGTTTTAAATGAAATTGAACAATTAAACAGTTGTGTTGACTTCATAGATAGCCAAAGTTGTTTTGTAGTAGATGGGATTAAAGAAGATTTAGGTGATAACCAGATAAACGAAAACATTGAATTTAAAGAAGAAGAGTTAAACTGTGAATGGTAAGTTTATTATTCCAAAACTTGGGTTAGATTGTTAAGTCAATAAACTGGGTAAATGCATGGGGTAGTCATAGAGCCTATTGGTCAAAATATAAAAAACCTATAAACTTATGTCTAAAAAACGATTCTTTTACCAGCGAACCGCCATTTTGGAACAAAGTTCCTTAACGCGGGTTGAGGTAGGAGTTAACAAATAGAAAATTTAATGTGAAACGAAAATAAGTGTTATTAATTGGTTGCTATGGCAATGACAAATATAAAATACAAGTAATGGAAAAAGCGTTACCAAATTGGTTGCTATGGCAATGATGTAAATACATTCAAGAAACATGTGTTATGGCTCATCAATTTAAATTAAGAGACGATCGGTTCTGTCCTGCGTAGTTCAGATATTATCGTTATATAATTTCCTCAGTGTTACTTCTGTTGTAAGACAAATTTATATAGTTTGGAATAAGTCTCTTAACATTCTTTTTACAAAGTGTGATTTAATAAAATTTTTGTATGTTTGTAGGTCTGAGTCTACATTAAATGAACGTGATCCATTGGACATTAGTGAGATGAAAGATGTGAGTAGAATACTTGTCATTTGTAACGTATGTAAATCTATTGTATACAATACTTTAAAATTCAATTTGTTTAAATTATTGTCAGCTATTAGAAAATGATACGCAGACAATATTTTTTTTTTAGTGTGAAATTGCAGTCAAGTAGGTTTGAATTAGAAATAATAATTTCATTGAACCTAGGAATCAAAACGACATAAACTGCCCCATTTGATATCATTGTGAGATATGTTGTACTAAGTCATCGGCTACGTGTTAATATACTCTGTCTAAACTGCCCCATTTGGTATCATTTTGAGATAAGTCTTACTAAGTGAAGACTTGGATTATAGAGGGAGTAGGTTACTGTATTGGTTATACAGTACAGTCTCGCTAATCCGGTCTCCGATAATCCGGACGGCTCTAAAAAAAAAGAAAAGAAAATAGAAATTGCAGTATTTTACTGGGTACAGGACATGCAAATGAAGTTTGCCGAGAGCGAAAATAGTTAAGGGTTCATTTGTCCTTGGCTATTTTCAGCGTGAAGAGAAAGCTCAGCCGAGGATAGAACGGGTCGGCCAATTATCTTTTGTCCCACCTCACAGTATTTCAAGGAAGTGACTCACTTCACCAGCTCGCCTCACTATACCTGACTGCAGACTGTCTGTCTAGATATTTGTCGGATCAATAGTCCCTTTTTGATTTGTATCTCGCTAAACGTCTGGAGTGAAATTTTAAGTGCGCCCTATTCATTTACACTGTGGTTTCAATAACTGAAAATGCTCGAAAATCTTTGAAATTTGACAAACTTACATTTTAATAGCGTGGGACACTAATTGTGTGTTCACAATTTGAAAATAATAATAGTTTGGCACTTCAAAAATCGAATTAAGTCCAAACTTTTTTAGACTTTTTAATTCGTGTCATCAGAAAGTTGCATTGTCAGAAAATTTTTTGTTTTTAGGGCAGGTGCGTCATGCAAGCGAGAGAAATGTAGTTGAAAAGCTACATTTTCTGAAAAGTATTTTTTTTTTAAATTAGCTATTGTAGTTTCTATCATACAACAGTTAGAACACGAGCTTCGTTTTGCGGGTAATGTGGCAACATGTACGGGCGGCTCGCGACTTGCATCTGTCATATTGTGTGAGTATTTGACTCTAAAACTGCGTTCGACTTGACCAGTCTATTTAATTCTGTGGTCGCTCATATTTACTGTATTACCAAAACCACCAATTTTAATACTTTTTTTCACTAAAAACACAAACGGTATACATTTCATGCATTATTTAGGTTTTTTCCGTCTAATCCGACTTTCACTAATTCGGACAGGGTCCGGTCCCGTCAAGTCCGGATTAGTTAGACTGTACCATTGTATTTGGATAACCTAATAGAACTCCGATCCAATGCAATATTTTGTTCCACTGGAAATTCGACTTTTTTGGCGCTATCTATTGGGGAAACGAAGGAAGCTGGTTGGAAACACCAATGCTTACAATGCTTTCTCCCTAGCGCTACCTCGCGGCGCGATCATGTACTATTTTCGCGAACACCTTTTTTCCGGCACACAACCCCCGTATGGATGCAAGATCTATTTATTATTCATGATCTATGACTGTACTGTATATACTAACTGTTATTAGTTTGTCTGCTTATTTAGATTTAAAATTTTACTTTTAAATATTTAGCCTATTTGATTTATTTAGAACATTTTAAACATACATATATTTGTCATTTGTATATAGCCTAGTATATACTTTGATTCATATGTAAATTTATTTCTTACATAACATATTTCATTATTTGTGTATTTTTAATTTTTAATGTGCTTCAGTATTTTTTTTTTTATAATTAGTCGCCATGCTTTGTTGAATCTCATTTTTGGCGCCCACAATTCAATAGAGTTTTTTCACATTCCTATTAAACTATAATAACTTTATATGAATGAATTTTTTTTAAGGTTAGAGTAATTAATATTAAGATATGATGTCATGTATGAGTTGATTGGCTGTGGAACTTTGCGAAGGAAATAAACATATTTACCTTTGTGAGTTTTTGTTGGATAAGTGATAATTATCACTTGGTGCCAAGTGAGGGTGTCCGAACATTACCCACTTCAGGCACTGAAGTTCTCTTGCTGGTGCATGAGGCATTGCATTGTCATGAATCAAAACCACTTTTGCCGACAACATTCCATGTCTCTTGTTTTGGATGGCGTGTATAAGTTGTCGGTGAGTTCGACAATAGGCCTCTGAGTTTAATGTGTCACCTCCTGGCATAAGCTCTACGTGGAGCAAACCCTTTTGGTCCTCAAAAATTGTTGCCATCACATTTCTGGTGTTCAAATTCCGATTTTCTTTTCTGGGTGAGTTTGACTCCATTGACTGACGCTTGTTTTCCAGAGTCTTGTATGCATCCCAAGTTTTATCTCCCATTACAATGCTTTCACCAACATTGTGATATTGGGTAAAAAATTCAAGTGCTGCTCCCATTAGTTTTGTCTTATGAACTAAGCCCATGACATACGTCTGCTCTCTTTGAAGCTTCAAAAAGTTTCCTTCACAAAGATATAATGGTTGTTTAAATCGATAAACATTTCCAAAATATATTTTTATATTTATGACGAACATCAACAGCAGTGTTTTGCCAAAAAGCAAGTCTGCCCTCTTCCAGGCTTTGAATAAATCTGACCTTTTTGTTCTACAAGTCCAAACATGTCGCATCTTATTGCGCTGTACCTGTAAACAGCGACACAGTTTCCCTCTGTCTATTGGCTAGCCTACGGAATGCCTTCTAGGTCGACTGTATTTCTCCAATTTATTGACTGTAAAATAACAATCTGGCTTCTTTTCACTTCTTGCCAACAAACATTGACTTTTACTTTTTCACTGTACTATATAGTATAGAGAAAGTATAGTGATCGCAAAATAAAATCGATGTTGATATTTTTGTGGAGATATCCTTTTTGAGACCCTCTGAGTCCAAAAAAGTGGTTTTTACAAAATGTGTGTCTGTATGTATACAAAGCTAGAGAGAAAACTATTCTATCGATTTAGAACAAATTTGCACCAAACATGTCAATTAGGCCTGTATAGATGCACAAAAAAAGGTTTTGAAAAACAACCCCCTTTTTGGCAAAACAATCGGTTATTATTTTATTAAAAAAAATGGCTCTAACGATTTTGATAAAATTTTGATTATTTGGAGCCCTTATAGTCCAGTCAATGAGTGCTCAAAAGGAGGGTATAGAGGGAACTTCTACAAAAAAGTTATGAGGAAAGAAGTTGTAAAGCATTCAATTTACTTCAAGAATATGTGATATTTTACCACAAATTGTTTAAAAGTTAGAGAAATTTTAAAATAATATGTAATTTTCTAGATTTTGCAGAAAACTTTTAATTTTTTTTTTTATTTCGCTCCTCTAACTCTATATTTATACCAATATGTACGTATTTTATATATATAATATAAATAGTGTTTACTATATATATTATGCAGTAGTGGTTTATAAGTGGCACATAAAGGAATTTATATGTATTACTAGCTGACCCGGCAATGTTTCGTTATTGCTTAATTTGAAACTTTGAAAGCCTGTAATTCGTATCCCTGAGGGCCGATGTAAATTATAATGGGATTCTGCTCATTGCTTGATTTATCTAACCTAAAATTATATTCAGTTTTTGATCCAAATCAGTTGTTGATCAAAATCAGCTGTTGATCAAAATCAGCTGTTGATCAAAATCAGCTGTTTTAAGCTTTTCATACAAACAGCTGTTTCTGATAAAATTAAAAGAAATATTTCTTCTTCTTCCTTAAGATTGACCTTCCATAAGATTAACATTGAAACTTTGAGGGCCACTGGGGCGTAGCCCTAATGTCCTAGGACTTCGGTAAATGGCCTAAAACCTTCCCAGGGTTAACCTGTGTTACTATGCAAAATTTCAAAGCAATCGGATGGACGGTTTGGTAACGCATAAAGGACAAACAGACGGACATACATTGAATTTTATATATATAGATAGAATATATTTTCAGGTACATATATAGCTCTTTAAAGTAATGCTTATTTTATCGATGATCGCTGAATTTGAATTGTTATTTAGGAATAGATATTGAATAATATAATAATAATAATATTAAATATTACCTGTTTTTGACTCGCCATCTGACTTATTTTGGTTAATATAATTGTTATGACGTGTTTCAAGATCGTAATCCCATTGTCAAGTTATTCAGTTATACACATTAAACACACTAAACAACATTAAAGCACAAAAATACACAACACTTAAAAACACTTTACTTTTATTATGCGCCGGACAATTAATTTATAATATATATATATATATATATATATATATATATATATATATTAACTGTACAATCACTCCACAAAGGCATTGGGGTAGGATAATTCCAGAGTCAACAACAATTTGTACTTAACTTTATTACTAACTATAATAACTATGTTTTTTGTATATTCGTGAATGTTTTTGTTAAACTATTTAATAATATATTTACGCCTTGTAGTACAGTAATAATTAATTAATTGTTATTAATTCCTGGCTCTCTTGGGGCGGAGAGTCCTGGCTCGTAATGGGAACTTGGTCCTAGAATGGGTTCTGCTTCGTTTTCTTCTTCATCCATTGGAGGATGACATGCAGAGGATCTATGTTGAATTCTTCACTCTCATTGTCCAAAAGAGGGCTCCCATTAAGGCCCCCAAAATTTATCCCATCGATGGTGCACGCATTAAAGTCAGCGTTGTCTTAACACGAATTGGCTGAATGAATCTGACCTGAAAGTTGGTTCAGCAAACATGAGAGCAGACATTTCCAATGTTTGCGCTTCATAATGCGATGCACAAAAACACAATTCGTTAGAACATCCATAATTACTCTCTTAGCGGCATATTTCCTGTGGAGAAATAGAGAACATATGAAGGTACATGGTCTGATAATTAAGGCGATAGCAATACACTTTGTCTTTGTTTCTTTGACTCTTTTCGTTTTTTTCATCATCACATCATCCAGAAAAGTTAGTAGCGTTTGAGTAGTTAGTAGCTTCTGAATTATTTAGGAAGTCATCGCTAGGGAGATATTTGTCATAAGTGTACAATTCACTCTGAATAACCTGCCTAATGATTTCGGCTGTTTTTTTTTTCACAATCCTTAGTCGTTCGTCATAAGCGTTGTCCTCCTTGTGTTCGTACCAAGCGTCACGTTTCAGTTGTTGCCCAACATCTCTAAAACATAGCATTGGAACATGAAATCTGTTCGAACCTTCAGTCACTATTATACGATTCCCATACTTAGCTTCAAGTTGTGCTTTTATTGTTTTCCATACAGGTTTGACACCAGTGACGACACCAAGTATTTCGAACTGTGAAAATTGGCAGTCAGTAGTCTCCTCAATGTGGACACAAATTGCATCCATTGCTCATGTTAACATGGAAAGATTTTCGAACACGGGTGTCTGATTTTGATTGAGCATAATCGTGCTTAACAAATTTCAGACGACAATCATTGTAGTAAACACCTTCCTCGGCGACGAGATCGTTAATAGAGGACAGGCGACCTGATACTTCATAGCCCCAACTATATTTTCTTTCTGAGGCGGCCTCCAGTTATGCTTTTTGTAACTCAATAGTGCGGACACTGAACACCTTTCTCCTTTTGTTTAGGGGCTTCTTGTTTTTATTTTTAATAGGCTCTCCACAGAAGAAACAGTTTTTCTAAAAAAGTGGGTATTGCAGACCTAACAACCGCCATTCGTGAAGACGCTGGTGCTTCATGTTTCTTCAAAGACACAATCGTATTGTTTCTCGTATAATTTTTTCGGCACAAAGTGTGGACGAGAAGTGACTCCAAACCATCTAGCTGTCGTATTTTGCCGTCGCTTCTCTCTTTGCTTGCTTTTTTGAACGAATGTATTCCCTTTTTACCCACTTTTGAAACACCACTTGATTCACTTATCTCTTCATCACACACAAAACACCTACTACTCATTATGACGGTAACACACTCTCGATATCGAACAACCGTAAGAAGTAACACTTATAATCCGTTTCACAACAAAATAACTTTTCACTAGCTAAGTTGAGAAAAACTGAATGGTAGAGGATCTGGTGTTGGGTCCTGAGGTGGGTGAAGGGTAGAGTTAACGTTCCTTATGCGTTATTCGAGGGGGCGGCCTGAAGGCTGACTAGAAAAATTACTCTCTGTCTAACTTCTTTATATCTGTACACTTAGACACAACAAAACTAAAACACAAAACAAACAAATTCATATCCTCTTGTTTTAAAACTTATACAGACTTGAATGTTATGCTCATGCATGACAGGACTAACTCGTAATACAGTCTATCTATATAACCAACAAAATAGTCCGTACTTGGCTTAGGCCTAATTTTTATGTGGAATAAGTGGATACTTATTAAAACAACTTTAATAATAGTATAAATACGTATATATTTTTTATATATAGAATTAAAAAAGCGGACTAACAAAAAGGCGAAAGTCAAATTTTTTGCAAAATCTCAGAAATTACGCATAAATTTAAAATTGCTCTATCTTTTAAACGATTTGTGATAAAATACACATTCTTGAAGTAAATTTAATGCTTTACAACTTCTTTCCTCACAAGGGCTGATGATTAAGGGCTGAAATTTTATCTAATCAAATAAGGCAAAAAATATGAAAGAATTTTCCCCCCTGAAAATAGCCTAAATTTTGAATGCGTATATCTCGGAAACTATGCGAGATAGTGAAAACATTTATAATATCAATCTTGTGCAATATTTTGTCAGCTTTAATTTTGTACAGAACAATCTTATCTCTAGGACTCATAGTTTTTGAGATATAGGTGAAAAACCGAAAAATGGGTCCTTCTAAATCCCTGCACCCCGTTCACCTCCTAGGAATGGGGACATTTAGTATGTTTACCTCATAGCTAGTCCAAACAAAGCCCAACAGTCAAAAATTGTATTCCTTCCATTTTCCTCTATAATCTTTCCTACTATAAGCAAAAAACTGGATCTTTCTAAAAATTCTTGTTTAGCTAATAATAGTAATAATAATAACTGATGTTTGGAGGTTTTTTTGGCAAAAAGGGGGTAGTTTTTCAACATTTTTCATGCATCTATACAGGCCTAACTGCAGACTTGGGATTAACGATTAAAAAAATTAACGATTAAAATTAATCGTTAAAAATATGGGTAACTTTTAACTTAATCGTTAGTTTTAAAACTGATTAACTTTTAACTCTTAATCGTTAAAATATTGGTTAACGATTAAAACTAATGTCAGTTAATTTGACGAATGCCCGGAAAGATTTGTCACAATGGAAATGCCGGCCGTGTGGGTGGGCCTGACGCGACAACATTCAATATTCCTTAGTTTGGGTTATTTATTGCTTATTGGCAGGCCGGAAGGGGTGGGGTGTCTAAAGAAAGATAGAACTAGCTATTAGCACAGATACCTTATACCTGTAGAAGGTACCTGGGCTATTCGCTAACGGTAACATAAACAAACAAAACAACGCCGCCAACACACCCATCAGTGTCATTCAATTAGCCCTTGGGTATACGCATGCCATTATTACAGTTGGATAGTTTTGTAAATTTTTTATAAGTTGTTTAATTGTTTTGCCCTGTTATAGTGAGTGACAGTTTAGATTTTATTTAGTGAATTAGTGATTGTTAATAGTGAGTTAGGTCTCGTGTAGCAGTATTTACATTTTTTAATTTTAATGTAATTATGTCTTTATTGTGGCCAGTAATTTCAAACTTTTTATGAACAAATGACAAGGGAGGGAAATAGTTTAACATTTAAATGCCTATTATTGTGTTTACCAAAATTCAAAACAAATCAAGGCTTCAGCAATTTCTGCCTCCAATTTAAGGACCACTTAAAGGTAAGTTGTGTATTAGCCGTTTTAGGTTGTTGCCTATCCAATTTGTGCCATCTATTATTGAGATTTGTGTTTTATTATAGGGCATACGTTCAAGGACGTTTACATATATTATAGGGCGTTTGCAAGCATATTTTCAAAAATTCGCAAAATATAGTAATTATATACCAATTCGAAAGTGGTCCGTAGTTTTTTTTGTAGAGAAAGGTTCAAAGAATTTATATATGTCAGTAAAAAAGTGATAGATGTAAATTTAAGAAAGTTATTAACTCAAGAAACAAAAAGTGTTCAGTAATGAAAGGAAAAGGTTCAACTTGAGACCTACCGTACATAAAAAGTAGTAAACATTTTTGTATTTCTTTTTTCAAAACGTACAAAAGTTTTGTAATTTAGTTCTAAAAAAAAACTGTATCAATATATTTATCAATTTCAAATTTCTTGTAGAGTTTAGATAAATCAAAGAATTGAATAATTGTAAAATGTTGTTTTCTAAAAGAATTAATTTGAGTGGTCCTCAATCACAAAATGATATCAAACGAATAAAAAACTCGGATAGGATCCGAAAAATTGCTTTGAATAACAAAACCGCAAATAGCGAAAACCAAATCTTATGGGAAAAGGAAGGTTATGTTCGTGACATATAGGACATTTTAAAACATTATGTATTAACAGGCAGTCCTTGTTATCGCGGTCTCGCTTTACGTGATTTCGCTTTTACCCGGTAAAAATAAGTCATTAAATGGTTTAGTATTTAAGCTCAATTGTTTGGAGTGTAAGGCTACAGTTGATAATTTCATAAGTTATGGGAGAGTTGTTTGTCATCTCACTCTCCCCTCAAGGCCAGGGAGATGACCTCAAGGCTTTCATAATTCATAATGGTACCATCGGTACCTCTACAAACCCCTACTTGCTCTGTCATTGTTTGAGTTTGTCTATTTTTAGAACTTATTCTCTGTTTGAAGTTATTGTTAATTAATGATGGATGTTGAACTTTATTATAATTACTTGTTCGGACATTTGCCATCATTTGTGTGTTAAATAATCAAACACGACGTTTCGGGAATACAAATCAATTCCCGTTCTCAAGTGACTAAAACTAACGGTACATAAACCCAGGCAACTAGGCCTATGTAAGGGTGAACAAAGTAAAACTACAAATTGTTTGATTATTTCGAACTTAGTCAAGTCAAAGCATCAAGCATTCTTTCGCTGTCAGTACCCGTAGTTAAAATATTCTAATCTAAAACGTAGTACTAAAAACTTAATTTCTTTCAAAATATTTTACTGTAATTTCAATTAATTCTCCCTACAACTGTCCATGTTAATGTTTTTCAACGCCAAGCCATTTCGGTGCGTGTACAAGAATGTTTTCAAAAATTTGAAAAATATAGTAATTATAAACCAATCTAAAAGTGTTCCATAGCTTTTTGTAGAGAAAGGTTCAAAGAAGTCATATATGGCAGTAAAAAAAATGATTGATACAAAATTTACAAAGTTATTAGCTCAAGAACCAAAAATTTTCAGTAACGAAAGGAAAAGTTTAACTTTAGACCTACATAAAAAGTAGTAAACATTTTTTGTAATTTTTTTCATAAATGTAAAAAAGTTTTGTAATTTAGTTACAAATAGAACTGTATAAAAATATATATTTATATATATTATTATAAGAAAGTGTAGAGGATAAATCAAAGAATTGAACTGTATACTTGTAAATTATTATTTCACTAAAGTATTTGAATTAGATTTATTTGAATCACAAAATGAGATCAATCAACTCGTGCTTATTAATAAACCTTATGTCGTGCCGTATTTTAACTTTTAACTTTAATCAGTTAATTTTTTTTAACTTTAACTTTAATCAGTTATTTTTTTCAGACATTAACTTTAATCATTTATTTTTTTCTGGCTTTAACTTTAACTTTAATCAGTTAAATATTTTGGTTAACTTTCCCAAGTCTGCCTAACTGACATGTTTGTTTGAAATCGATCGAATAGTTTTCTCTCAGCTAATAATAATAATATTTATTAGTTACTCTCCTACTTTAATACAATTATGAAGTCACAGTGAATCTGTTTAATAATTTAAATATGTTTGTGAGAAAATATGTGCCAGTTTCTGGGACAGTTTATTTTATTAGTAACTAGGCCTATTATTTGTCTGCACTATAATAAAAAATAAATATCTGTTTAATTTTTATTGTTACATCCCGTGTTATTATTTTACCTTTATCAAAATCCTTCTAAAATTAATTGTTTAAGTTTTATTTACTTATTCTTGAAATCACATACGTTACAGAAAGTAAGTGCTATCGACTAACATGTACGTAAAAATATTTTCTTAATGCTCCCCATAAAGCACGTCCTGTTCTTCCCGTTTCTCAGTAATGCCTTACCGCCTCATGTTGTCAATTTTTAATTCCTTTTTCTTAATTTATTTTCTATTTCCGGTGATTCTGGAACTATTTTTGTAACTTAAAACATGTGTAAATAGTAGACTTCTGTAAATACTTTGTTGCATAGTTAAAAAGAGTTTGTTTTAGAATGTGAAACAGATTCAACTCTTTAGCTAATCTTTTTATTATGGAGATATTACAACATAAATCCTCACATTTACTTTCAGTTACTTTGACAAAAGTTTTAATTAGCGTTTCACAGATATTTTATTGTTACGTATTATGTCTCGGGTTTCCCACGCTACCAGTCAAGGAGCTATAACTACTACTTTGGTTAAGGGAACACTTACGCCTAGCTTGAATATTTATAGTTTTCCCTGTTTATTTTCAGACCAGTATGCTTCCACATTATGAGTTAGCCCAGTCATCAAGCAGTTTCAACACCATTGGTAAGTTTAGTCTTTACACTTTCTAAGTGCGTGGTATTTCATTTATTTCTTTGGCTTTTTTACAAACATATTGCATAGCAAGTGTCACAACTATAACTATTTATACATTATTATTCTTATAGTACATCTTTAAAATACATAATTGAAATACTAATAAATATGGTAAAAGACTCTGGTTTATTCATTTCATTTCCAGTACGACCTGTCACATCTGGACCTTCCATAGCCGGATGCATCTCCAAAGAAATTTTCGTATTTTGGTTGTGTGGCGCATGGCCGTATCCAGAATGATATT
>JAGFPH010009458.1:4699-32584 GCA_018207615.1 Philaenus spumarius | reverse complement strand
GGGGGGGGCGAGAGCTCAAAGGTTTAGCATACCAAATAAAAGTCTTATGTGTAAGTTAAAAAACATTTATTAAAATAGGTTTGATAAACATAATACATAAATATAATATTTGTTATTATTTACAACAGCAAATTCAGTTTTGAGTACTTTCACGAGCGAATTGATTTAGAACCTCTTCCGGATCCAATCTATTGTCTCTGTGAACAGACATTAACGCCAAACCAGATAATCTATCCCATGACATTGAACTTCTCAGCCATGTTTTAAATCTGGTTCGTGTAGAAAAGCTCCTTTCAGGTGTCACAGTTGTTACTGGTAAAGTGATGAGGACCTTGAGCAAATTGTAAATATTTGGAAATAACTGGTCGTTACAGACAGTATATTATATTATTATTTTTGTCAGCCCACATGGTTTTCCAGATATCAAGCTCCGATGAAAAAAACATCTTTGTCAAAATCTTTTTATATAGGTTTAGGCTGTCCAAAGTTTTTTCGTTTAAATCGACGTTGAGACATTTTTTGGGAAGCAACCTACTAAGGGTTGATATTATAATATCATGGTTTGCAAATCTGGAATCTAATTGTTCTACAAAATCATTAAAAAAAATGGGATTGCTATAGCAATCCTATAATAAGCCTCTGCTGAATCTGTGGTGATATTCACTCGATTCTGTTGTCTTAGTGTTATCCTAGGCATACTGATCTTACCGCCTACAGATTCAAGGATACTTTTTGCTTCGGTGTATATTTTGGAGAAACATTCATCTATGTTCACCCTGTGCTTTGTTATGGTTTTTTTCACGTTTATTATATATTCTATTGCTTCAGACAAATCACAATTTACTTTTTGCATTAGTTTGCTAATAGTTAACGTGAAAGAAAACAAAAACTTGGCTGTACAGAGACTAATAACAAACTCCGTGGATATGATATTTTTACATGGTCATTTGCTTTTGAGGAAGTTGAAATGTCGCTAGATTTTGTGAGTTCTTCTAAAATTTCTAAGATAGACTTGTAGATTTCTTTAAATCATAAAAGTCCATTATGGTCCTCTACCCATCTGGTCTCACACATAGCTGTCAACATCGTCCACTTACTGTTAGGCAAATTCTTTTCCACATGCATTTTAAGGCAACTAGTTCTTTTTGGCATTCCTACATCACTACCTAATATTGTGAGATAAGGTCGCGTAAAAAAACAAAATGTGCAGAATAACATTCTACATTTATATTTTTAGAAAAAACTCTAAAAAAATATAATTCTCATAGTAAAAACCTCAAAAACAGTTACTTCTGGTTGTTGGATTTTTTTGGCCAGCGAACTCGTCCGAGCGACATACACAACCAACATGTGTACCAAATTTGAACCAAATCGGACTTAAAATGCGGCCGCTAGAGTGCGAACACATATATATATATTACAACGGAACAATTCAACGTGTTCTGCCCCACGTTCGGGAGCCAATTAAACAACGAACAATCGCGTGCTGACGTTCTTTTGTTGTATAATAAGTTACAACACCTACTGGAAGCCTTTAGCCAAAATTTTATCTTTAGCTTAGGTGATGCAACTGGGTGTCTGATACCTATTTCTATAAGTATTTCGACTGACTCTAACACTTTAAAATAGCTTCCAGAAATTAATAAGTTTACTAGCTCTGAATTTAATTTATGAGAACTCTTGATTATTTTTGATCTCAGGGAAATGAGAATAGTGGAACAGCCCTTATAACTTACCTTATTTGTGCTTTGATTACTTCTACAGCTAAACACATTTATTATACTATTTCTAATAAAGGAAATTATCATGAATGGATAACCATAAACAGGTAATTGATTACTCTCAGTATTTCAGTATAAAAATTTATAATTAATTTATTCAAAATTCAAAATCAAAACCTTTTCAAAATTAAACATAAACAACTCGCTTTTCTCACCATCTGCTTGTACATATAATTTCTATCCAATATTAATGTTAAACCTATAATTCTAATTTCTAATAGGCTTGGCAGACAGTCTAATTTTATAATCAATTTAATTTTAAATTATTTGAATTTAATTTATTTACATTTATTATTTAAATTTAGGGAATATCGAATTTACATTTATTTAATTTATGATTTGAATTTAATTTGAAACTAACCTATCTCAACCAGTACTTTAAATATTTTTATTGAATTTACTCAGGCAATTAATTAAAATGGGGAACAACGTATTCTCGTTTACACAGACCTTAATTCAGCGTTTTTCACCTCCGGTTTTCCATGATGGATGCCGCTATGTTGATGGGCTGGTGTTGTAGCTGCTAGGATGCTGTGTCTGGTAGCCTGGATTTTCTGATTTAAAGTTGTTGGGTTGTTATGATGGCTACAGATGTACTTGAAGAGCAGATCTGGTAGAATCTAGTAGAGTTACAGTTGATCCTATTTCTTCCTTGGTTCGTGAGAAGTGAAGTTCCGTTTAGAAGATCATGTCCTGAAGGATTGCCTATGTCGTCTCAGTATCGCCAAATAGAGTTATTTTTGCATTAACTCATTTGGATAGGCCGTAGAGTTGCTCCTGAAGAACTACTTCTGACTTTTAGTTTATATTTAAAAGTTATTTAAGTTTAACGAAGAAAAAATATTTGCTGCAGAGTGACGTGAAGTCTACATTCGTAACAATTTGAATCTAGAGTGAGTCTTAGAGCGAGTCCGAGAGAGTGAGCGATTCCGAGAGAGTAAGTGATTCCGAGAGAGTAAGTCCGTGGATTTTCCGCGTTCAATCCTTTATACACTTCGTGACGTCATTTCTTACATGCCCTTTCCCTCATTTTTTCATTAAGCCAATTTTTCTTTTGTATAAACTTTTTTGGTCTTGAAATGTGTCTAAATTCGCCCTGGTTAGTTTTATATAATTTTCTTCTTTTCTTTTCCTTCCATTTTCCTGGAAAACACCAATTTCTCTGGTTAATCCGGTTGCTCGTTGATGCCCCTTTCTGTAATCGCGGCTGCATCCCTTCCACTTTGACCATTGAAACTTACTTGTTTTTGATTTCCCGCTGTATCTTTTTTTCCTTTTAAGTTTTCCTTAATTTTCTTTTTGCACATTTTCCAGATTGTTCTTGGCTATCCGTACGTTTTTGAATCGTGTCTGTACTGTGATTTTTACGCGTGCGCGGCACGTTTACACTTTTCCGCGACTTCCGCGACTGTCTTTCGCGTTCAATGTCTTTTTTGTTTGTTTACGCCGATTGTCTTTAACACCTGTACAGTTCTAACACTTTTCACCATTTTTACTTATTTTTTCTCTTCTGGGACTTAGCCTACAATCGCAAAAAAGTTCTTTGGGGGTTTTTTATTTACTACGCGAAAAATATTTAAGTTACTGGTTTCCTAACGATACAATGTTAATCTAACCCTAAATCTCTTTACTTTATTATTATTTAAAATTCAAAAATTCAACTTTCATTACTTTAAAAGGCGTGAAAACTCTAACCATTTTATCTTAATTTAATTTTACTTTTTGTTCCCTTTTTTACACAGAACTATTCATTCTTTAATAACTCTTGTGAGTGAAAACCTTTCATTTTAATTATTTCTCCCTTTTTAGGGTGTGTGAAATTTGACACTTGAGCTAACTTTTTTATTTTCAATAATTCGACTTTTTCTTATATAACCTTTTATTTTCGTCTACTTATGTAGATTCCAAAAATATCTGACTTTTTCAGTTTCGAGTTAAATTGAACTTTTCCCTTAACTTTAACCCCTGTTTACTTTGGTAGTGTTACCTTTTATGATTTGAAATTCACACGGCCGTAACTCACGCGTTTAGCGCTACGTATTAAACCATGAAAACCACAAATGCATAAAATTCCTGGATTCCTTTATTCCCCTAAAACTCAGCTACTTTCAGGCTAAGTCAGATTTCCTTTCTTGACGTGTCCTAGATCAAGGTTCATCTTGGGAGATAAGCCTTGCTCTGATTTAACTTGTATTTTCGACCTACAATTGACACTCACCGAAGTCCGGCCTTGAAAACATCGAATTTTATAATTTAATATAAAAACCGATTTTTCCCGCCTTACAACGGCTAATATCCGTTGTAATATATATATATATATATATGATTTTTAATGACACCCCAAAACGTGTTCTGTGGACCAAGATTGGTGCTCATTTGCTACTCCCGACCTTGGGTCTTACCATAAGGGCCACTGCAATAGCTCATTTTTCCTATGGAAATTCGCTAAAACCACCAAAACTCCTTTCCTAGCTCATATATACGAGTAGGCTATCAATGTTGTCAAATAAGTAAAAATATAACATTACAAAATAATAATTATAAAATAAGAGAGGAAGCAGTATTTGTTATGATTGAGGTATATGTTATGCAATTTTAAAATAAGCATTGCAAATTTCGGGGGGCCCGGGCCTTCACTTAACTCACTCGCAACAATCACAATGTATTCAACTTCCCGTAGCAAACGCCGACATGTTTTAGTAATTTCTAGAAATTTAATGACTCATCGGTGGAAACACTGCGCCGGATTACTGGACGTGCCGGAGTATTGAACGGCCGGATTAAACGGACTGTACTGTACTGATAAATTAAGCCTGGCACAATCAAATGCGTTTTCTCTAAGAATTGTGTCTATTTCTTGCAAAGTTGCATCTTCAGCCTCATATACATTTATTTCATGGAAGTCCTCTATGAATTTTTCTTTAAAAGAAGTCCGAAGCGACAATGGAGCTAGATGTCGGCTCACAGAAACAACAAATGCATGTGAATAAATCTCGTAACTGTTTAGGCATTTGACTATTTTGTAATTCCTCTAAATAACGATGTCACTCTGCATCATCGTGAAGGAGTCTCCTTGCAACTGTAGCTTCTTTAAAAGAGTTATATGTCATTCCATTGTAAACTCGTAGATCAGCAAATGATGTAGCTCCTCTAACATGTAGAAGTAATACACGTAAGTACAATCTGTTTTGATCGTTTGGTGCTACGCTGTACAATCTGCCTATTACTTTTGATCCACATCTTTGTCGATGTTCCCATTTGTTTGAAACAAATCTGCAGTGCTGTGGAATATCATATATAGATATTGGCGTGCATTAGGATTGTTTAAATCAAACCACGCTGTCATTGTTGTGTGATTTTTCGCCGAAGTTTGAAGTGCTTCCTCCTCATTTCCAGCATTGAAATAAACATTGTGATATCCTTCTTCATGAACAGCTAAGCGAATTATTGTATGAGATTGTTCGTGCATTTCATTTGAGTGTAGTCGCCAAATACCCTCATGTGAACTAACATACCGCATATTGGCAAAGCGGATTGTTTCATCAAATTGAGGATATCATTTTGTACACTATTTACAAATTCTAAGCAAGCTGAGTCATACCCTTTATATACATATTTAAATAAGTAATTTAATGATCGGACACTCGAGCAAACTTCAACGTTTATGTGAGCGTTATATTTCATCAATATATATGGACTATATGGCACAACATCTCTACTGTCAACCAGGTTAACTCCCTTTTGGATTGTGATATCATTGTTTTGTTGAGGGTAAAGTGGATATTCATTGCGGTTCTCAACTGTTTCATCCAAGAACTCTTTAGGATATTTTTTTTAGCATTTTCCATCCTTCATGCAAGGTGCATTGAGATTTTGCACTCCGCATGGCCCGTGAATCATGATCCGTACAACAATGTCATGAAGTCTTGGAAACTCATTGGGATTAGGTAACTCTGCACAAACACATTGGTCTATTTGGGCTGGTTCATGAAATTTTGATTCTTCATCAAGGATTAGAAGCATATGACAACGAGGTAAGCCACGTTTCTGGAATTGTATTACATACACATAAGCAATAACATTTCCAAACACGTTTTTCTTTAGTAGATCCCTTTTTAATTCATTCAGTTTGCATCTGAATACTCTGGAAACAATGTCTGGGCGATCAGCTGGAGTTTAATTTTCTTTAAGTGAAGAGAGTATTTCTGTCCATTTAGGGTTGAATGTCATGGTTTAAACAGATCTTGCTTACCAAAATTTTTTCACAATAGCCATTGCATCTTGATATCGCTGAGTCGTGTTACGCAAACTTTGTTCAAATGATGATGGCAAGACAAAAATTTTACCAGGAGTGACGCTTTCTAACCGTGCTCTGATCAAAACAAAATCTTGCAATCCAACGGTAATGTTCAACTCAGCTGTGATTGGTGTTGTCTTTTATAATTCTATCACTTTCCACTCTCGTGTACAAATCGACAATATATTGTTGAAATAATTTTTTTGCAGCATGAATATTTGAGAATCCTACCCGAACAGCAAGTCTATAGCACGCAATCTGTAACATAGTGAGTTTTACGCGCATTCTTTGTCTTTGTTACCCATTGTGAGTCATTTGTGGGTCCCATCCGAGTTCTCCATTTGGAAATAATAGAGATTATAGCATTTGGTCCACTTCTGCGGCTATATACTACTACATAGCGATTGTGCGAGGGTTTACCTTCTTCCGAATTAAACACGCCGGCAATTTCATGTGCGGTAGGTTTGTTGAACCAGATCCATAGAAATGTTATCTACAAACCTAAGTACAATGTTTTGATTGCCTTCATTTGTCTTCATTTCGGAAGCTTTTCTGTAGGATTGTGAATAGTGGTTATCGGTTAATATTTTCGATAATCATGTCACTATTTCCAATTTGAGTTCACTATTTTCCGCCCTTTATAGTCTAAGATTATTTGCAACTGCAGTATCAATGAAATATAACTGTCCATATGAAGGGGCTTGCTCATCAATTGGTAATAAGTCTGAAATATAACAGAGAATTTCCCCACACGGGGGGTGCAGACTAGCTCACCTACTAAGAGGGGTTTGGCGTCCCTCGCGGTACCCGAGTCTAACAACGCCCAACACTTACAAAACATCCACCCAATCACATAAACACACACATTAAACAATACAACATTCCAATATTCACCTTCTTTTAGGAATTTTGACTGTGCAGAGCCATTGCGCGTTGGGAGTGCTGAACCTGCCAGAAACTTGACAACCTCTGGTTTGGTAAGGCTGATGTGAGCTTGCTCTGCCGAGACGTATGCGTGGTTTCTGTTCTGGGGCCAGCCACTTCGGTTCTTGGTCAGGAAGTGTTCGCGGTGTTGAAGAAAGTCGGATTCTTCCTCACAGTAGTTTCGGGTTCCAGACTGGCAAAAGAGAACTCGGGATCCTCACGGAACTGGGGGTTCGGAAGTGATCGCAATGTGATCTGATGGGCACGCCCTTACCGAGCTTGCCCGATTCCGCCTAACACGATGCGCTGGACAAAAAAACACATGGTAAATAAACTGTCAAATCAGATTTAGGAATAAAGAGACATCATTCGGATTCGTCTGATGAGTCTGTCAACAAGGAATTGTTTAAAAAAACAAAGGAGAGGGCTGCTCAACCATCTGAGTTGCCACCTCCCAAATTTTTAGTTTTTTCAAATGCGGAAAAGGATACAGATTTATCAAAGGTATCGCCCTTTGTAATTAACAAGGCTATTACTGGAACAGCGGGCCCTGTACTTTCTATTAGGAAATTACAGAATGGCACCATTTTAGTGGAAACTAACAGCGAGAAACAAAGTTTGTCGCTGTTAAAGATGACTTCCTTCTATGACAAAGTCAAGGTATCTGTGGAACCTCATAGATCCTTGAATTATTCAAAAGGTGTCATTACCTGTAGAGACTTGATCCCCATTAGTTTAGAGGAAATAAAAAGCGAATTAGCTAGCCAGTCAGTTCTGGAAGTCATTCGCATTATGCGCAATGAAAATGGAGAGAAAAAAGCCACTGCTTCCTTGATTCTAACTTTTGGCACACCCACATTGCCAGAGTATATCTACGCAGGTTTCTATCGTCTGTCCGTTAGACCTTACGTCCCAAACCCTCGACGTTGTTTTAAGTGTCAAGGGTTTGGACACGTGAGTTCTACTTGCACCAAGCAAGAAACATGCGGTCAATGCGGTAAAAAAGGTCATAATAGTGAGGGCTGCAAAGATGACGCCAAGTGTCCCAACTGTGGCGGCGATCATCCTGCACGGTCCTTTAACTGTGAAAAGTTTAAAGAAGAAAAAGCAGTTCTTACCATTATGGCTAAGGATAAAATATCTTTTAATGCCGCAAAAAAATATATAAAACCTCTAGGCCTGCTCTAGAAGGCAAATCATTTGCTGCAGTGGTTTCAAACAAAAGCAACACTCCATGCGAAAATTGAGGAGAATTGGCTAAGACAGTCAAAATCTTAACTGACCAAGTTGCTCAGCTAGTCGCTCTATTCTCAAAAGTGTCTCCTTCCGCTCCCGCTTCTGCTTTAGTTGATTCAAATTCCGCTCTTCCGTCCTCTAGTTTCTCGGTATCACAAGCAGAAATAGAACCATCTATCCCTGCTCTTGATCTGAGAACTGGAACTCGGGAAAAAACTATATTAAAAAAAAATTACCCCAATAACTGGGGTAAAACAATTTCTAAAGAAATCTTATACTTGTCCATCTGTAGTAACAGGCAGAAGTTCTGGACCCGTTCCAGGAAAGAAACCTGTTGCTATAAAAAGTAAAAATATAAAAAACACAAAAAGTAGTAAAAAAAAATGAAAAAGGAGGTTCCCCTACAAATCCTCCTAAAAAACCTGATCCTTGCCCTTCTCCACCCTCAACATCTTCCAAGACGTGTGAGGGAAATATGGAAGTGGACAAGGACACACAACCTAAAAATCATCCTGTCACTACAGGACAGGAAAACGAAAAGGTTACAAAGGGACCATGTCCCTTCTAATATTTATTTATTTAACTTAGTATATTATTATATTTCTCTATGTATATAATATGTACTGTTGAAATATATTATCATTAATTATCTATGTCCACGATCCCAAATATGAATGTGGTTCAGTGGAATTTAAATGGTGTTAGGAGTCACATGGAAGATCTGAAAGTTCTTGTGCGAGACACGTCTCCTCTATTCGTTTGTCTCCAGGAGACACATCTCCATAATACACATTCTTTACAATTAAGAGGGTATTCCGTGTTCAGGTCAGATTTTGTTACAGAGAAGAGAGCAAGAGGTGGTGTAGCCATAATTGCTCACAACTCTGTGGATGGTGTTCCCGTAAATCTGGATACACTATTACAAGCAGTAGCAATTCGAGTCGCTGTTCCCATAAAACTAACGATATGCAGCCTATACCTGCCACCAAGCTATACCGTCCAATCAAACGACTTGATCGATTTAATATATCAATAACCTGCTCCGATTCTGTTACTTGGCGATTTCAACGCACATCATTATTTGTGGGGATCCTCAACCTGCAGCCCAAGGGGTATCTGCGTTGAGAGGATACAATCAGATTTAGATTTGTGTTTACTTAATGACGGATCGTTAACGCACTTAGCAGCTTCGACAGGAGGTTGGACGGTCGTAGACTTGTCATTCTGTAGTCCTTCACTAGCTGCAAGATTTGAGTGGACAGTGATGGCAGATACCATGTCCCTATAAAAATTTCCCTTAATGACTCCTCTTCTATAAACAACCGAACACCTTGATGGATAATAAACAAAGCCTTATGGAATGATTTTACAAATCAATTTGCATTACCAGAATATAATCAACACATTTCTATAAATGAAACAGTCTATATGTTTACAGATTCCATTATTTCAACAGCAGAAAATAATATACCAAAAACTTCAACACGACCAAAACGTCCACCAGTTCCTTGGTGGAATGACAAATGTAAATAAGCTCTGCGCTTACGAAGAAAAGCATTAAGGGTCTGCTCCAGTAAACGAGAAATCCACCGGAACGCAAACGCCTCTCACTATATCCCTATCTAAACAGTGCAATTTCTTGGGCTAACATTGCCTCATTTCAAACCATTTTATAAGTCTATCTTTTGTAGTTGAGTGTTGAAAAAAAAACTGAATATTCTTTATAAAATTTCGGATCCGTTTTGCAAATTATTTTTCGTTATTAATTTTTTATTGTGTTAGGAAAAAAATTCAAACTTTGTATTTACAAAATGTCATAATCAAAAGCATTTTTTTAAAATGTAACTTGCAAGACAGATGCGTATTGTGACTGTGCTTAAAATGAGACCTTGCAAACAATTTTATGATAAAAAATAAACGAAATAAATGGTTTGAAATTTAACATTGCTCTTATGGGATAAAAATCCAAGATGGCTGCCACTACAGCAGACCCTTAAGGATCTTTAATTGAATACCGACTGGAGAAAATCTGGAAAATTATAAAATCTTGCGTGCCAAAGCTCGCAGAGTATTCAGGCAGAGCAGGAAAGATTCTTGGACCCATTATGTCGGTACAATAACCAGAACGACTCCCACATCAACAGTGTGGAAGAAGTTACGTTCTGTGTGTGGCCATGTTTCCTCTGCTCCTTTGGTTGGACTGATGCAGCAGGATGGAATATTGACTACAGACAGCCATAAAATTGTAAGCATTTTGGGCTCATCCTTTTCTAGGTTCTCTTCAAATGCCGTGTATTATGATGCTTTTCGCACTTATAAAACTGCTCAAGAGGCCATGCCATTCACTATCGGCATATCACAGGATTCTCCGTTGAATGACCCATTCACAATGGATGAATTGGAATCTGCCTTATTTTCGGCCACGGATTCAGCTCCCGGACCCGATAATATCGTATATTCTATGATTAAACACCTTCCAGAGTCTGGTAGAACAACTCTTCTCCAAATATGCAATCGTATATGGGATGAGCATATCTTTCCTGATTCTTGGTTGGAGGCCATAGTAATTCCTCTATTAAAACCAGGGAAAGACAAAACTGATCCAAGTAGTTATCGTCCTATCTCTCTCACCAGCGTTCTATGTAAACTGGTGGAGAAGATGGTCAATCGGCGAAAGTACTTGTATGGTGGTGGTTGTATGGTACTTTGAAAGTAACCAACTGATCTGTAAAGAACAGTGTGGTTTCCGACAGGGAAGATCATCTATCTATCAGCTGGTTTTGTTAGAGTCGGCCATTCAAAATGCCTTTCTTCTTCGTCAGACACTCGTTGCAGTGTTTTTCGATCTTGAAAAGGCTTATGATACGGCTTGGAGAAGAGGAATTCTAAATACATTACAATCTTGGGGTATTCGTGGGAGAATACTAGCATTTAATACAAAATTTCCTGTCTAATCGATATTCCTGTCTTCGATCCACCTTATCAGATCGATTTTATTTAGAGAATGGTGTCCCTCAAGGCAGCGTACTTAGCGTCACATTATTTGCAGTTGCTACTAATAGCATCACTGCTAATGTCCGATTACCTGTCCACTGTTCTCTTTTTGTTGATGATTTTGCCATTTACGTGGCAACCAGAAACACGGCACCTGCAGAAAAGAAAGAACACTGCAATTAACGATCAACAAATTACAAATATGGTCCAATCAGACTGGATTTAAGTTTTCCGCTGCTAAAACAAGATGCATTGCTTTTACTCGTCGCAGACAACATTTTAGTCTCACTTTATACCTAAACGGAACTCAACTTCACTCCGATAACACAGTCACATTTCTAGGTCTTATATTCGACCATAGACTCTCTTGGAACCCACATGTGACAAATTTAAAATCACGCTGCATCAAGATCTTAGATATGTTACAGGTTTTAAGCGGTTCTCATTGGGGAGCCGATAGAACCTGCATGCTGCGTTTTTACCGAGCTCTTATTCGATCGCGAATTGACTATGGGTCCATAGTCTATTCGTCAGCTAGGTTATCGGTTCTTAAAAAGATCGATTCTGTTCATAACACTGCTCTCCGCCTAGCATCCGGAGCTTTTCGTTCTAGTCCCATTAGTAGTCTGCTTGTCGAAACGGGTGAGCCATTGCTCACGCGACGCAGACAACAGTTACAACTGTTATATATGTCTAATTTGCGCTCCAAACCTTTGCACCCTTCATATCATATTGTATTTAACAATCCATTATTTGCACAGTACGAATTCCGTAAACAATCCACTGCTCCCTTTGGGATCAGAACCATCCGTATCCTCAATAATCTGGGGGTAGCACTACCTCATATATACGAAAATACACCATGTTTTGTCGCTCCATGGTCGATCAGAAAACCTCATGTCGATCTCTCATTGTCTAGGTATCTAAAACAAACAACACTTGATGTTGTTTACCGTCAAGAATTTATATCTGTATGTAAACGTTACCCATCAAGTCATATTATTTTCACTGATGGTTCCAAACTGGACAATAGAGTCGGATGCGCATTTGTTCTGTCAGGAAACAGCTTCCCTTATGGATTACCATCTTCCTCTTCCGTATATACAGCAGAACTTTTTGCAATACTCAAGGCACTCAATATTGTTCTACCAACACCGGAGCACCTTCTTATATGTTCAGACTCAAGAAGTGCACTTGAGTCCATTCAAAATATGTACTCTCCTAACTCTTTGGTCAAAGATATTCTGTGCTCCATGCACAGACTTTGTCTAAGGGGGTTGGGGTGTCGTTCTGCTGGGTTCCGAGTCACGCCGGTATACAAGGAAATACTTTAGCAGACCTAGCTGCTAAGGCAGCCACTTCCTTACAGCCTAGCGTGAATAAAGTTATGTCGTCCGACTATATGTCTTTTTTAAAACAAGCCCTGTTTAGACAGTGGGAAGAAGAGTGGGTAGCAGTACAAGGAAATAAACTCAGTCAATTACATCTCCTCTCAATTAAACACCTCCTTTTAGATTGCGATAAGCTAAAAAATGTTCGTAAGAGGTTTTGCCTACCAAATTGCATTCGGAGGATGTTGGGTGATGACTCCCAAACCATTAATATGGTGTTAGCATTCCTCCATCGGTTGAATGTAATGGGAAAAATTTGAAAACAATATACATTTACTTACGAAACTTAAATACCATGTTTAGATTTATTTTATTACTTGTTATTTTAATTAGAGTTTTATTCATTGTTATGTAACAGGGCCCTTTAGAGCCCTGTGGCAAGTTGTTATTGTGTAATTATTGTTGTTATTTTATTGTGAATTGTCTGTAGTGTGTGTAAATTAAAAGTTTAATTTTATAGCTGTGTGCGTCGTGCGATCGTATGAGCACTATGCGAATGCTCTTTGTTATCCAGGCAATGATAACCACTTAGGGTTTTCGCCTTTAAAAACCAAAAAAAAAAAAACGGAGAATTTGGCCCTGAACTTTAAAGCAATATGGTCCGTTACCTGGTACTTCCTTTTGTGTAGCCGAGAGGGATGCAAATGCCATGGCGTTATTATACTGTCTTATATTTTTCATAAAATGGGCATTATTAAATAACTGTTGCAGCTCATTTTTATTTTGAGGCTGTGGTAGATGTATTAGGTCATTGTGGCAGCAAGAGTTGTAGTGTCCATTCGTCGATTCATCAGTGAAATGCAATGCACCACAGTGCATGCACTCATTGTTCATTGGACCTAGGTTGTGTTTTGCTACCTCATTTAAAAGTGGTAATCTATCCATAAGAATATCTTCCTGATCATCCGGCTGCTCATTTCTTCTTCTTGCATCAATATCACACCGAATGTGGCCCTGTTGTTCTCATTTGGAGGAGCAATACCTCTGCGAGGTGGCCTACCTCTGCCTGGTGGCCTTCTAACGTTATTCATTACTGTAAAAGCAATTAACAACAAACACTTACACGTACATTTACTATTATTACTTAAAGTATAAAAGTGTCAAATTTTTGTTTAAAAGCTTTGATTCTAATTTCCACTTTGTTTTATTTACTTCATGATCATTTTTACATAAACAAAATATATCACAAAAATGCACATTCAGGTGTGGTTATGATTTTTCCAATTTATAAAAAATCAGCTGGTTTGACACTAAGAGATATAAACCTAGATTCCCATGCTATTTAAATGGGAACTTCTCGACCATTTTTACAAAAACAAAATATATTACAAAATGATTTTTCAAATTTATATAAAATCAGCTGTTTTAACAATAAGAGATATAAACAGATTTACACTAGATTCCCATGCCATTTAAATGGGAAATATTTTATTCCGTAACAAATTTTAGTGCATAATTGAGGAAAATTAATAATTTTCCCCAAAACTTCATGACCAGACCTATAAAATGAGACCTCTCCCAGCTTTCTACGACCTACCGTTCGCTCACAATTTCATTTGCAAATTTGGGCTTACGGAATTAGATATATAGAGATGTTGAACTTTGAAATTTTGTTATACATTTTGTTTATAAAATGAGCTGAGGAACTATTGATTTGAAGAGAAAAGTCCAACCTACAGTTTGGTGTAAAATAAACCACATTCAGTGTTCGGACTTTATTTGTATATTTCTGAAAAAAAAACAGACATTTGTTGAAATCAATATGTGCAGTTCTCACTGGTCTAACTATGCGTTGTTTCCATAGTCTAGACACACAGGATATGTATAGGCTAGCTCTGTGAGAACTTTTGTCCATTTATTCTAATTTCGTGGAACAAGTAAATCAAAGTGAAATAAGTTTATAAAATAAGAATTTTCAAGTATACAGTTCAATTCTATGATTTATTCTCTACACTTTGTTACAATAATATTTAATTTTCCGGCAAAGCATATATTCCTAAATTACTATTCAAACTAGGTCTAGTTTTGTTAGCAGTCGTGTAGTAGGAACATAACAACTGGTGTTTTCAAAAAAAGAAATTTGAAATTGATATATATTTTTATACACTTTTATTAAGAACTAAATTACAAAACTTTTGTACACTTTGAAAAAAGTTACAAAAAATTTTTTCTACTTTTTATGTAGGCCTAAAGTTGAACTTTTTTCTTTCTTTACTAAACATTTTTTGTTTCTTGAGCTAATAACTTTGAAAATTTTACATCAATAAATTTTTTACTGTCATATATAAATTCTTTGAATCTTTCTCTACAAAAAGCTATGGATTCAGTTATAATTATTATATTTGGGAAATTTTTGAAAAAATGCTTGCCATGCGCATTGGAATGGCTTGCAATTGCAAAAATTTACATTACGGGTCAAGGGAATAATCAAATTATTTTATATTTACTATTTGAATGATACGTAGTGTTCACATTTAAATAATATATAGTAGCTAAGTTTATATAGGACTAGATAATATACTATGACTGAGTTTTATTAGATATGATTAAAGATATTTGTAGAAGCTAAAGTATAGTACAACGCATTAAGAATTGCGTGCGGGCTGCGCATGCACAGGAAAGCCCGCCTCCCACCAGCTTTAGTCTCAGTCAAATAGTAAAAAGTACAGTCAGTGTCAAATCTGCACAGATGTGCGTGGCTGTGTTGTATATGTGGTGTGTATAAAGCCATCGTCTATAAACTTGACTGTACGCCACGCTGCCTATCCTCAGTAGGGGAAATGTGGTGGGATAGGTACTCCGTCTCTCTCGCACTACCCTCCCTACACGCCATTTTAATTGGTTCTATCTATACTGTGGTAAAATAGCAAATAACTATTTTTGCCACAGTGAGGTCCTCTACCAGGTGAAGGGATACTTAAGTTTGGAATTAATAGGGAAATTGGTTTTTAAGTTAAATTTTGAGGATTCTTTAAGTAGTTCATTGTGGTTATATTGTACAGAAATAAAACTAGATCATTTTAGACAGTAGAACACTTTTAGTTGGGTTTTCCTTGATAAACCAATACTATAACCAATGGAAGAGGCACTGGTTAGTTTTACATGAATTACATTATTGGGTAATGAAAGGTTTTTTCCTTGAGACAAGTTATGTTATGGTGTGTTTGATTTATTTATCAAGCAATTGATCCTATTTAAATTATTTATTGGTCCAGAATTATTTGTAAATCAATTCCTTTCAATTGCATAAGTTTTGTGATACATCCAATTTAAACTTTGATTACATTAATAGTAATGAAATTAAATTTCCAGATTCGGATATGATCAGACTTAAAGCTCCAGATTCTGAAGGCAACGAGAACCACAGAACTTCTTCTCCATACTACAATAACGATCCAATGGTACAACATTCTGTATGTGTTAAGACTTCACAACCAACTACTACTAGGGTAGTAGTTAAAAAATTTAAATGCAGTGAATGTGATTATTCTAGTACTAAATCAAGTCACCTTAAGGATCATGCATTGAGGCATACTGGAGAGAAACCTTTTAAATGTGAGGAATGTGATTATTCTTGTATTACATCAGGTAACCTTAAGGTACACAAATTAATTCATACTGGAGAGAAACCTCTAAAATGTGAAGAATGTGATTATTCTTGTACTATGTCAGGTAACCTTAAGAGACACAAAATGAGGCATTCTGGAGAGACACCTCTAAAATGTGAAGAATGTTATTATTCTTGTATTAAATCAAGTGAACTTAAGAGACACAAAATGATACATTCTGGAGAGAAACCTTTTAAATGTGATGAATGTAATTATTCTTGTATTGAGTCAAGTCAACTTAAGAGACACAAAATGAGGCATTCTGGAGAGAAACCTTTTAAATGTGATGAATGTAATTATTCTTGTATTCTGTCAAGTCAACTTAAGAAACACAAAATGAGGCATTCTGGAGAGAAACCTCTAAAATGTGAAGAATGTAATTATTCTTGTATTCTGTCAAGTCAACTTAAGGCTCACAAAATGAGACATACTCGAGAGAATCCTTTTAAATGTACATAGTGTAATTGTTCTTGTATTCAAATCTTATCGATTCTTATTGTTTTTAGAAGGATACAACGTACACAACACTTAACATTATAAACTTGTTTACTTTTATGTATGTCTTGAAAGAAAGAAATATAAAAAGTTTCAGCTCTCTAGCTTAAGGAAAGTATAACAATTAATATTTATCGTTTTAAGGGTTGTTAGCAAATGTTTACGCCTTAGCATTATGCTAAAAAATGAAAATCTAGTTTACTTTAAGTATGTATCTTGTAAAGAAATAAATGTAAAACATTTCAGTTCTCTAGCTTTAATGATTTACGGAAAGTATAACAAATAATATTTTTAGTTTTTGGCTAAATCATTTATTAGTGCACCTCATAGTAGTATGAAAGTAACCTGGAAATTTTAAATGTCAAGCTATCACATAATCAGTAAGTCAGGACTTAATCTTTTATAAATATAATATATATGCAAACAGTTTTATGCCTATATTGTATTTACAGTTTTAATTTAAACTGCAAGAATGTCACGTATCAAATTAAGTCAAACTGGCAATTTACCGTCTTGTGATGATAAGATCGATGGTACCTTATTTCAGGGCCGGCGAGAATCGCTAGTGTAAGGGCTCAACCACTCCGTCTCGATACGTGCTGCCAGCCGGTTCTACACTGTGACGTCACAGGGTTGTCACTCGCGCCGCACTGCCATACAACCACCACTGTTTTGCATTAGCCAGTGGCACCCTCTTTGATATTATACACTTTCAACAATCAATAAATAATGCTTTAATTAAATACTAATGGACCTAGACAAGGTAAAATCAGTGAAAACACAACAAATTATTTACAGATAAGTTTACTTTACCATTATCCGGTTTTGTTTACTTCCAAGGAGGCTAAGCAGATTTTCAGTCATCATTAAGCAGTCAGATATTCATTAAAAAAATTTCTTGTATGTCAGTATTACAATTTTGGATTGACGTCACTACTAAATTGTTATGATATTACTACTAGCAGCTACAATCAATATACCGTAATATAACTTTACGCTTTGATTGTTTTTATGTGTACTTTATTTGAAAAAACATTGGTCTTGGTGAAGTCCTGGTTTGTTGGGACTAGTTTCTTTTCTCCCTACCTTTATTTAATATGGAAGAACATGACTGGTGTGAAATTGTTTAATGTTTTTTTTAGAATCTGCTTCAAATAAAACAGTAGTGTGTGTAAATTAAATGTTTAATTTTATTCCTGTGTGTGATTGTATGTATCTCAATTACTTATTAAGTCTGTGAGCATTACGTAAATTTCTCTCCAATTTCCAGGCGATGATAACCGCTCTGGTTTTTTGCCTCAAAAAATAAAATAAATAAATAAAATGCTTCAAATAGATTTGAAAACAGAATCAAACAGGTCTACTTGCATTTAAATCTTGTTACAAAACTGCCTTCTTGCAAATGGCTAAACTGTTACAAATCCATCTAGTTGCTGGCTTGCAAGATAAGATGGAGACTTTCATGAATTGAGTTCCAGAACTACCTAGTTGCAGTGAAAAACCGTCAAACTGAATATTTACAGGTCTTCATAAAAACGTTGTAATTGAACTACGAGGTACTTTTTTCATAGTGCAAAACTACATTCATACATTGTTTACTAATGTATAAAGTTGGCAAACCTGCTTTTTTAATAAACCTATTTGTTTTTGACCATATATGTTTATTGATAGTTGGTTGTATTTTCAGTGAGGTTATGTTTGAGTTGTTCACTTACCATTTTGTCTTACAATGAGTTTTAATGTTAATAATATTGAAGAAGTTGTTATTAAGTGTGCAAATGGAAATAAAAGTAGGAAACTCTGTAATAATATCTCTGTAACTGTTATTTTTTGTGGTACTTTATTATGTGTAATAAAACTTTCAAATAAATGTTTTTTTTTTTAAACTTATTCCTATAATTTCATGTACAATGATGGTAATGAGTTTCAAATCTGCCTAGTTGCATTTTCAGTGCCAAAACTCGCTCTTTACAAACAATCCATTAAAAAAAACAGCTAGTTTCTAAAAACTGTTCCAAAACTGATAAGTTGCTTATTAAAAATGTTTATTAATTAAGGCCCTGTTCTACAATCTCCCGATAAGTGCCCGACAAGTTCCAGGTAGAGCTATCCTCCCGATAAATTAAAATAAGGTGTTCTACAACTCCCGATAGCCCTTGTCGGCAGGATAAACTTGGCTATCCTACCGATAAAGTTGTCGGCTACTTGAAGCACCCGATAAGAAGTTATCGGCAAGATAAATGTACAGAATAGGTTAGAACTGTATACGATGATTGAAATTATGCTTATTTATGAAGATTTTATTGACGTTTTTGGTGAAGATGACAATGAAAAAATATTTCAATTGATTGCCCAGTCCAGAAATAATAGTCTTCAGAGACAAGGTTTGAAATTTGGATTTTTTACAATAAAGTATTTTTTGATTGTTTTAGGTTAACGAAGGAAACAGTTAGCTTCCTTGTAAAAATTATTGGAGAAAAATAACCTACAAATTTATTAAATAGCAACAATAAATAATTAAGTACAACGTAAGTTAGTAATAATATTATAAGATTTATTTTATTTAAACTACAACTAACTAGTCATTTAGTGTGTCATTTTTCCACTTTGATAAATAAAAACAACTCCACAGCACATTTAGTCATTACTAGCAGGTACCCGTGGCTTCGCTCACGGTCCAAAGTTTCTCTGCATAGTAATAAATGTTTATTGTTTTAGGGGTTGTTATTAAATTTTCACCCCTTAGCAACACACTATAAAATTGTACCACCTTTAAAGAAATAATGACGACAATTTGGAATGCGTGCTGGGCTAAGACTAAGATGGTACATACAATCCTATAAGAAATAAAACTTTACCGAGTACAGCAAAAGATCTGTAACCTTACCTTATTTAAAGTTGATATTGAACACCTGAGTTAGCTATTTACAGGAAATACAATAAATACAATTCATATAACAAACAGTTTGTTTATTAAATTACTTGCAAATTGATATGCAAAAATTCATATGCCCTTAAAGAAAAGATTTAAATTGATATTCCCTTAGTTATAATTGAAAAAGAAAATTTAACAATAGTTTTTACAATATTGATTTTGATTAAATTTAAAAGATCCCTCCCCTAAAGTAAAATTAGAAAAACCCTCCCCATTTATAATATAATTTATTACTTTTTACAAGATTACATACATAGCACCATGGATTTATTAATAACACTTGTTTTGTTGGCCAACCTTAATACTAAGTCAAATTAAATAATAAAAATAATAGCGTTTAATAATTTTCAGAGACGTCTCTCATTTAAGAAGAAAAAAAAGGTTTTTTAAATTTAGAATGAAATCCTTTGAGGACTGTGGTTCCAAAAATTTGCTAGCGGTCCCATCCAAGTTATTTAATTAAAAGAAATTTACATACAGCCTTTATCAGATTATTTTTTGTATTTTTCTTGTTATAAAATAGCCTTCATTAATTCTGATTTTAAAACAGGTAATTGCTATTTTGAATTAAATATAAATATCCATTAATAGTCACTGATGTTTCACTAAGTTGGTGTTTGACACTAACAGTTCTTTGGAAGACAGAAATTTTCAAAAGTTAAGCTTATTCAGTTTTTGTAGGTCATTGTCGCACCAGTTGTAAACTATGAAACAAAATACAACATAATTTTAGTTTCAGAACCAAAAGGTTAAGTGTAAAAATCATGTGCAAAACAGAATTGTAATATTTTGCAAGAAACTGAATGTATGGTAACATATTGTTTTATGAAATTAATGACAGAAAAATTTGAACAGAGGCCGATATGTTTCTCCTTTATATAGCACAAAAGGCTACTATATTTTAAACTGAAATTTGCTGAAGGCTTATAGGCTGTATCATAGGGTTAATAGAAATGGCTGTATAGGTTAAATTTACTTATAGATTAACAAAATTACTCTGTAACTGTAGATATATAATTATAGTTAAAATTTACAACAGTACAAATTAATATAGCAACTCAGATGGAAATATAATTAGGAATTTGTTTAAATCGTTACCTGGTAATAGATGTCAAAATGTTTAAACGTATTCACATGTTTTGCGAAGTAACGAAACTTTATCGTCCGCTTTACAATATGAATGACTTTCACAACATTACTGTTTTTGATTTATCACACTTAGTTAACAACTATTTTTGATTAAAGAACTAGTTTACGTTTTACTTCGCATTTTACAAACGTTTTCTTTGCCATGAGGTTTTCAAGTCGGATGTTGAAGGTCTGTACAAGTTCAAGGTTAATTTCAAGAGGAGAAAGACGAATGAAGGTTAGCATAACTTGCCTTTATCTACGCATGCGCTTAGCAATGTTAATGATCAGCTGATTGGAGTTATGTTCTCTACCCGCTAGATGCCGTGGGCGTTCAGTGTATTGAGCAGAGATTTAGTTTAGTTTAACGAGAGTGGATTTTTGATTGAAATAGTGGCACGTTATTTAAATAACGGCACAAAATGAAACTATGATTTACATAGTATATATGTGTTGTAAGAAATAAATGTACAAATTTCCAGCTCTCTAGTGTTAATGGAAATATAATAATAAATATTTATTGTTTTAGGGGTTGTTTCAACCCTTAAATCTAAATGAATGTCTCATTCCAGGTCATGATCTATATGTGCCAAATTTTTTTTTCTTTTCGATGCTTGATGTCTACAGTTTTTTATTTTATATTATGTTACAATGTTTACTGTTGTTTAATACATACACGATTACTGCTATGATTACCTATATTGTTAGTGGGTGGTACAATTAATCTAAATACATGTTGTTTACATGGGACTGAGTTTGTATACTGTTTGTTGTATTTTATTCTATTTCGAGTATATTTTGGTCACATATAGGGGAGTTTTGGGGAAATTCGATAATCTGGGATTTTTTTAGGATGCGGCAGGTTGTTTCTGGCATATCTTCTCGCCAGAGGTCCTTGTGGCATTCCTATTCCGAAAGGTTATGGACCATGGATAGAAGACCCTCCAACCAAGGATAAACATGGATGTTTATATTTTAAAATGTTTGTATTCTGTTCTGTTTTATAGTGTATATATATATTTAGTTGGGAAAGTTTCGGATTGGTATTTTTGCACTTTTAAACATGTTTATACAGGGTGTCCACGGACCGGGAATTTCGGGAAAAGCGGGAATTATACGGGAATTTTTTTTCACCGGGAAAATACGGGAAATGTACGGGAATTCCGCCGGAATTCCGGGAACTTTATGTTACGACGCTATTACGTAATACGGTAGAATACTCGTTGTTTTTAGCAACATTTTCGTCTCTCTGACAAACACCATTGGATTACACATCTCTTTAAATTTTTTCTACTGTAAGACATAAGTTGGGTATCTGATAAGTGAAAAACTAATTTTGCCGGAAATCGGAGGGTCGGAAAATAAGAAAGCTTAAACAAATTTCAACGTAGAAGAGCGGTGAAATCTTCTTTGTCAATCATTAAACAAACAATATTGATTCCTCCGATCCTATTCATTTCCTTTCACGTTCTCTTTCTTGCTATCGACACTTTTGAATTTGATATTAAAATATATTTTTACTGAAAAATTTAATGTTGTTTTATTTTTGAACCTGTCTAAATTACCTCTACCATTCATAATATCCTGCCCGTTAAAATAATTATAATAACCGTGAAAGTTAAATTATTTTAGCTGACCGGTACCCGCTAAAAGTATTTTGTATAAAAATGTATACTAAAATATTTTATTTTGTTTACGAAATTTGCTGTATGTTACATCGAAAACATAGCAAGCACACTGTTTTAAAAATACGTCTATTCCTCTGCTGGAATTGCAACAACAATAGGATTTGAGAATAACTCGAATTCGTTTATGAATATGCGTTGATGAGAACTCGTTCAAGGACAAAGTCTTTGGTGTAAAGGGGGTGGGATAGTTGCGCTATTTGTACTGTGGGTTGGAAACCGGTTTTTGACAACTTGAACTTAGTCATCATTTGCCTGTCAGACACCTGTTACAACGAATACGGCTACTTGAAGTACTGATAAAAATACTGATTTCGACTACTTTTATTCACATACTTAAATACGTACTGTACTGTATATTGCTGAACAAACCACTACTGGAGTGAAATTACACTTTCAATAAGTAATCATCTAATCATTCATATTCATAAAACAAGTTTCAATTCAAATGTACTGTAAAATTCCCCAGTAAAATAATTAGGCAATAATTGTTTCTTTTGTTAAGTAAATGATTTTTGTTTTATTTGTGTTCATATGTGTAGGCAGGCTTAGTTATTTGTACAAGAAGGTAAATTATGTTCAAGGTCAATCGCCTACGATTTCATTTGGTGTCGTGTCTATTTGTAGAATCAGGGTGTCAAGGCAATTAAAAGTAACGAATTTTATAGATCGGTAACAAAAGTATAATAATTCTATTTATATTAGGTGGGGCAACAAAGTTTGGAAATTTTCGGGATTTTCGTTACCCGTGATTTATGCTTTTTGTGGGAGTCCCGACGAAATACTTTTGATTTACTTGTTAGCGAATTTGTATAGGAAAGATGAGCTATTACAGTGAACCTTATGGTGAGACCTAAGGTCGGGAGTAGTAAATGAGCACCGATCGTGGTCCCCAGAACACGTTTTAGGGTATCAATAACATTTTTATATAAATATATGTACCCATATATATGTTTGCACGCTAGCGGCAGCATTTTAATTCCGATTTGGTACACACATTGGTTGTCTATGTCACTCGGAGGAGTTCCTTAACAAACAAAAAAACCAAAACCGAAAGCGCGGTTTTTTACCGGAAGTAACTATTTTTTTAAGATTTTTCGTACGAAAATGAAACGTTTTTATTGTTTTATATAAAAAAAATAATATAAGGTACTATTCTGCACATTTTGTTTTTTTCACGACTTTTTAACTCACTTGGTTCCCCCAAAATCGATCAAAACGCAAACTACCATAGAAGTACTCGGTTAAAATCCACGTGGGTGATTTCACCGTGCGGGCATCTTCTGATCTGAAGCCGACGGCCGAGTTTGTACGCTGCGAGCGAAGCAGTTCATAACCCGAGGTCGCATGGTTGAGTTTCCGCTGCGTGAGCTGGAGGCTTAGGTGCAAACAAATTCTACTAATATATCTCGTACACTCAGCTTATTCAGCTCATTCGTGAGTAGATAAATTTCCCAAATTGTTGGTTGAAACTCTAAGGGGCGGTTCAGGAGTTCAGGTTTATCTTTAGTCCGGGCTTAAATACCAGTTCAAACCGGTATTTGAGCTGCAGTTTAAAAATTGACTTCAGGAGCTCGGGTTTAACGTTAGACTCGGACTAAAGATAGTCCCGGCTTAAAGGTGACAGGGATAAACTCGAGCTTAAGAAATCGGCTTCAGGAGTCCACATCGATTTAAACCCGAGTCTAAAAGATAAACTCGTGGGTTCAGGAGACCAAGTTCGAGCGTAAAAAAGAAAGCCCGAGACTAAAAAAGAGCGATTTTAGGCTCCAACTTAAACCCACTGGAGGGCAGGTTTAAGTTGGAGTTTAAAAAAGAATAGTATTTACATGATTATTTACCGTAATATTGCAAAAAGAGTTGTATTTTCGTCATCAGGATTAATTTCTACACACATTGGTAAAAAAAAATATTCACATAAAAAAATATATTTTCATAGTTTTTTACAGTGTTACTATAGAAAAACTGTTGTTTCTCAGCTATGGATAAAAATAACTTTCTTAATTTAGCACAAAATTATTATGTATATAAACTTATTTAATAAATAAACATTTGAAAGGACTAGTAATAGGAACTACACGTTTATAAGGAGGCATACACATATTGCATTACGTAATTACATTATCCCTTTACGTAACGTAACCCAGTAAAACAATATTTTTACGTAGTTTTAACCGTAAAAAGTCAAATTAAATCTCAATATGATACAAATTAGTCAAAACTACCTTTACTTATGTATTGATTGATAGGTTTTACCATTAATATTTCAACGTATTAAAAGGAAAATGCAATGGCGAAAGAAATGTACTTTCATATAAATGCATATATGCAATGTAATAACAAGCTAGTAATATAATAGTTTACATAACAAAACAAAAAATACTTTAAACACAAACTTAAAATCTTTTCCTTTATAAATAAAAATACACTTTAAAAATAAAGGAATTAAACAGTCCTAACAAATAGTTTAGTAGGAAACTGTATTATTATTTAATCTATACTAATATTATAAAGAGGTAAAGTTTGTTTGTTTGTATGTAGGGGGTAATCTCTGGCGCTACGTACTGAACCGGTTGAAAAAATAGTATTACTAATAAAAAGCTACACTATCCCTGAGTAACATAGACTATAATTCATTTCGGTAAAAACCTTTTTTTATTTTAATATTTGTAAATTTAGTCGGAAAAAATCTTAGGTTAGGCCTGGAATGATAAACCAACACATGTATTTACATTTATTACCATAGCAACCAATTGAATAAAATAACAGATAATTAGATGTTTGCTTCAATATTTCCATGAACAGCTGATTTCAAAATTTGAAGCAATTATTTTTGTATTTCTAGCTTTTAGGTTAGGATTTTAAAGTGTAGACCTGAGCTTTGCTGGTTCTTTTAACTGCTGTTATAAAATATAAGAAATAATTTGGTTTGAACATTATTTACCATCTTAGTTTTGAGGTTATTATTAATACTACAACTGTATTATAAATAAAACATAACGTATGTTTTTAGAAGGTTCCATTGGGTGTTGGCGTGCGAAGCACGCAGGGGTCTCCCCTAGTAGATAATATAATATTAAAGAAACAAAATAATAAATAAACTGAAGTGATTAGCACAGTTTTTAATGAGAATTTGAGAACGTTTTAGTTTAACGGCGTTTATTGCGTTAAAGATTCACTCAGTAGATGAACAGTTGTTTGCTCCAAGGTTTCTCTAGGTTCAATGCCGATAGATAGTGGGAAAGATACTGGAACAGGTGAGTTTTGAAGAGCATTTTCTTTCATTGTCACCCAGTAGCTCCTCTCTTCTCCTTAAAATAGCGTAAACAATATTACAAGAATAACGCCATCTCACGTCTACGGGTTTTCTAAAGAAACTGACCCAAAACAAAGACACAGATGTCAGCAGGGTTATAAACACCCTCCCCCCACCCTCATCATATTGTTTAAAGAGCTGTTTGATAACGAAACTGACAGATAGACGCTGGAGAGTCTGCCACGATACGCCCAGTGTTAGCAGGTATTTTCTGTCGCTGCCAACGTTACCAAACAAATTCCCAGCGTTTCCCTCTCATTTAGGCTCAGTCTTACTTTAAGCTCGGGCTACGTTAAGCTCGAGCTTATCTCATTTACGCTCGGACTCTTGAACCCAATTTTTAGTCGCAGGCTATTTTAAGCCGGGACTAACGTTAGACGCGGACTATATAAACCCGAACTCCTGAACCGCCCCTAAAACTTATAAACTTAATTTTGGAAATTCGCTCAACTCACGTCAGCGGTTCAGCTGCGTGGTTGAATTATTATTCCTTCCCTCAAATGGCGACATTTAATTTCCACATTATTTATGAATTTACCAACTGTCGTCTAAATTATATTTTCGTGCACCTTATCCGTTGTTTATTAAAAATTCATTTTTATCGCCGGTATGGTATATTTATATATAAAAACGCTCGGGAGTAGGGGTTTTCGCGGACATACCCTGTTGTATATTAAATTGCGTTTTAATGCCTGCGTTTCATAAAATTAGCTCAAATAAATTGTATTTTAAATAATATTTTAACATTGGTAGTTCATAAAATTTACACACATTGAATTCGAGCGCCGATTTCTTTTGCGGACATTCACTGTGGTAATTAAATTATATTTTATAAACTGGTATTTCATACATTTTGCCTAATTGTATTCAGGCTTCGTTATCTTTCATAAAAATTCACTGTGTTATAAATTCAATTTCACCGATATTTGATAAAATTAGTGCTAATTGTGATCGGGCGTTAATTTCATCCATGGGTCATGTATTTTAAATAATATTTGAACACTGTTTTTATTAAATTGGACTAGCTTAATTGTATTTGAGCAACCATTTCGTATGCGGACATTCCTCCAAGTATTTTAAACAACGTTTCAACACTGGTAATTCATAGAATTTGCAAGACTAATTGTAGTCTATATTTGGGCATCTTATTAGATTTGTAGTTGGCAGCCTGTAGAATAGGCTAGGTCCTACGTCTTCAGTATATAAATGTATGGTTCTAATGACAAAGTTACAAATATACATTAGGCTACATACGTTTCTCACTAAGTTGAAAAAATATGTCTGTTAATCCTAGTTTAGGAAGCATTTTAATCGTGTTTTGGCTCATCTTCTGTAGAATTTTATGTAGAGTTCAAAAAACTTGAAAATTTTAAGTTTAAACTTGAAATAAAAAAAGTTGCAGTACTGCGGAACAGCGCCAGTAGGTGAGTCATTGTTTGCTTCCGGCCGGCTCGGCGAGAGGGTCGGGAGGGTGAGTTGAGGTCCTAGAATTCCTACTCTGGGTATCAATTCTGAAAGAACAGACTACAAGAAATGTTGTTGTGTATCCTAAACATTAAAATTTTATGTTTTATACACTTGTTATTTGTAGTGTAAATACAGTTTTCCAATCAAGAACTATATGGGTAGAGGAGCAGGCATAGTATAAGGTTGACTAAATTGCGCAGTGCAAGCTATCTTTCACTTTCATCTTACTTCACCGTTTGTTTTGTTGTTTATATCTACCACAAAACATCATCACATTTTCTTTATTACTTCGGCTCGCATTAAAATGCCGAAGTATTGAAATCTTGTATTAATTTTTGTGTGTCTGTCTATTAACACGATATAATTATGCACTCACAAACGTTGTAAAAAAATCTTCGTAATTTTATTAGTACAAACTTTTGAAAATACAGTTTGGGGTAACGTTTTAAATGTTTTGGGGTACGGGAAACCCGATTATGACAGTTAAAAAATCGTCGCGCGTTGGAGTCATGTTTTTGGAGTCAATATTTTGAAAATACAGTGTGAGGTATCGTTTTAAATGTTTTTGGGTACGGGAAACCGATTTTGACAGTTAAGAAGTCGTAGCGCGTCAGAGTCACGTTTTTGG
>JAGFPH010009457.1:33791-45930 GCA_018207615.1 Philaenus spumarius | reverse complement strand
TACAATAAAACAGCTTTTATTTAGTTTCCTCAAACTTTACAACAATTTAGCCTTTACTTAGTTCCTTTTAAGTTTTACAACAATATAGCCTTTATTTGGTTTTTCTTAAAGTTTTAGATTAATACGCCTTTTATTTATTTTCGTAAGTTTTACAATAATACAGCTTGTATTTAGTTTTCTCAAACTTTACTACAATTTAGCCTTCATTTAGTTTCCTTTAGTTGTTACTAAAATATAGTTTTATAATTTTACAGTTTAATTAACTAAGAAATATTTTTGAAACAAAGTAAATAACTGTTATATTAACAAACTGTAAGACTAATAAATTGTAAATTATTGATAGCCCATTAGTCTCACTTCTGTGTGAAGACATCCCGCATACATTCATATCCTGACGTTATCTTATATCTATGTATCCTACCAGCTATGTCCCTCCGTGTCTATTGTTTCCTTCCGTCCATCTTTCATTACACATCGCAGTCAATTTAAAACTACTTCTAAACACATGCCGTGTTTTCCTACGTCGGTATATCCGCTGTACCTCTAACTTATAAGCAATTCAAATGACTTCGCTTTCCGTCCAAGTTGTTACCGGTTCCGTGAAAATCCGTTCGGACCAATTACGGAAACCGTTTGAACGTGAATCGGGAATAAAGGAGAAGAAATAACTAGGACAAACACTGGAGGGGATGGGGGATGCTGTGACGTAGCGAGGGGGGTGGGTTCAGCATCCCCAGTCAGTCCAGACCAGAGCTCGGGAACGTACGGTATCGCATTATGCCGGATAGGTAGTGAAGTGCAGTGTTTGCAATCAAGTATGCTTTGTGTGTGTCGCATTAGACGTTTGTAAAACGGTTTCAACTGAGGTAAGTCGTGTCGTTTTGTTGCACACAGTTTCAGTGGATTCGATTAGTTTATGTGTTGACCGTATTCGTACCCTGGAGCCGCTGCGAATGTAACAACGAATAATGGCTACTGGAGTTTATATATAATTTATATATAATAATAGGAATCAATTAGGAAGCTTTATTGTAACTGTATATATATAAAACAAGACGTCCTGACTGACTGAATTATAATCAACGTACAGCCAAAACTGTGATAGCTAGAGCATTAAAACTCTCAGGATACCTTCAAACTACTATGCAAAAGTGCTCTAAGAAAGGATTTTGTAAAATATTGATTTTAATTGTTGAAACGGTCAAAACAGTTGACTCTATAACAGATAAAACAGCTGATTTTAATCAAAAGCTTAGGAACAATCTGTTCTGAGGCAACACATATTTATTGAACGCATTAACGTTCATTACCATATCGACCAACTTAGATAATTTAAAATCAATTAATTACTTTTCACAACCAATGGATTTTTTTAGGTTAGGTTAACCAAATAAAAACAAACATGAACGAAAGAGGCTTACCGTATTACGATTCGAACATCTGTTGTTGCGTATAACGAATAAAACAGCTGATTTGGACCGTAAGCGAAACATAATTTTAGGTTAGGCCTGTACTGAACCAACGCACGTTTCTTAAAAGCGTTTGGATTTGTTACTGTGGCGAAGAAATTGGCAAATTTAGAATCAGGTTGTTATTCTTCATTTACGGTTTTTTTAGGTTAGATTATTTTTTTTTGCAAACAACGGAAAAGGCTTACTATATTATAATTCAAACATCTCTATTAAATCATGCCAACTTTGCTCTTTACTGGGCCTATTTGACTAGTTTAAAATATACTAATTTACCTTATCACATTTTGGTCATAATTTATAACTTAAACAATATAATAATAAAAAAGTCTCTGGCCTAATCATCGTCATTTTTATGAAAATATAGTGTACAATAATCTGTTAGCATTTGCTTCGCCGTGGTGAGCGGAGCGAGAGCCTTCTAGTGGGAAATTAAGAAACAACCACGATTTCGTAATAAGGTACTGTGTTTATTATTGGACGCAAGGTTATTAATTTATATTTCAAATGTAATTCGCTTTTAAATTCGAGAGAAGTTAATTGAAACAATGTCTGACGTCCGTTCACAGCTGTTCTGCTCTCACAGCTGTTTAAGTTTGTGTTCGTATTTGGGGAAAGTTAAATTTCCCTACACTTGTAACTGTAATTATCCAACAGCCGCTTCGTACGCTTAAACCTTCGTAAGGTTGGTAACAGTGTTTGGGTCGCCAACTTTGTAACTGATCACCGAGTTGGGGGCCTACATTTAAATAATTTTATACAGAGAGTGTGTGTCTTTTAAAACTTTCCAAGTCGTGCTAATTAATATAAACTAGAACCTCATGTGGTCGAAATTTGATCAATTTTCATTGTACAGTAACGAAATTCGTCTTTGGAATTTATTTACATGTACGTCTTAATTCTTAGATTGACACTAAGAGGAAAAGAGTGTGAAAAGGCAAAGAGGAAGGATGGAATTAATGATAAATGTTTAGTAAACGTGTGAAATTCCTTGGAAGTACTAAAGCCCGTCTCAAGTTAAGTTGAGGCAATGAGGGTGAGTAATTAGGGTCGGTCTTGCCCGTCATAAAAGTGACCCTTATTAATGCCGCCTGAGTGAACCAGTAGCATACTCTAGTATAAAATTGCAATTCTGTATGTCTTAAGTGAAAATGAAAAAAGGATATCATATTTCGTTTCACGATACTTTCCTGATAATTTTGATACCAAATTTGATTACATTTGGCCAACTTTGAGCTGAGCTAGCATTATAAACTTTCTTAGTTGAATTAACATTATTAATACGGCTTACAACAATAAAGCCACAAAAAATGTACTAGAGAAGTTCATATTTAATAATTAATTAATATAATAAATAATCATTATTTGAGAAAAAACTCGATACTGTATCGTTATTTATCATAATACAAACAAAACAATTGTGTGTTTGTCCCATGTTAATCTGCCGACTTAAAGTGTTGCAAATAACTGTTTTTTCCAATACAAGAAATTACAAAATTAAATTTTTATTTATAAATGATAAGGCGGTATTAATTATATTGCATTAATTAACACAACTTAATAATAATAATAATAATAAATTATAGTTACCATCATTAGACATCCTGTGTCAATTATGTTTCCTGAATTAGAGATGTTTACTAATGTAAGTGATGATAGAATTCACTAAGAATAAACCTAATGAATTATTACTAAACTTGATAAGTCTTATTATATGTTAATTAATGCAATATAAATACAGCCTTATCAATTATAAATAAAAATTAAATTTTGTAATTTGTCGTATTAAAAAAAAAAACAGTTACAACACTTTAAGTCGGCAGATTAACATGGGACAAACACACAATTAATTGTTTGTATTAGGATAAATAACGATACAGTATCGATTCTTTTCTCAAATAATGATTATTTATTATATTAATTAATTATTAAATATGAACTTCTCTAATACATTTTTGTGGCTTCATTGTTGTAAACCATATTAGTAATGTTAATTCAACTAAGAAAGTTTATAACGCTAGTAGAGCTCAAAGTTGGCCAAATGTAATCGAATTTGGTATCAAAATTATCAGGAAAGTATCATGCAACAAAATATGGTATCTTTTTTCATTTTCACTTAAGGCTCTTCTTTACCTTGAAGAAAACTCCCAAGTGTACAGTATGATTTCAATGCAAAAGGTCTGACTCAAGCCGCGAAATCGTTGAAACATGCATTCGTAATACCGTGTTTCGGATTCTATTTATAAATTAATAATCTGGGAAACTACTTTAAGTTATAAAGAAGGCTTTATATTTTTTACGTGTTACCTTAAAATATGGAAATTATTGCTTAAAACTCCCAAAAAATGCGTTAAAAATAATCGATTTTTACTCAGTTAAACTGTTGATTAAAAGGAGTTGCTGGCGATTTCTTTCAATTATGAGGTATAAGACAAAAGCACAAAGCCTTTAAGAACAATTTAAGATGTTTTACAACTTTTTAGGTTGAAAAACGGCGTCCGAAACACGGTAATACGAAGTGCATATTTTTGCTGTTTTACGCAAGGTATAGAAGACCCTTAAGACATACAGAATTGAAATTGTACACTAGAGTATGCTACTGGTTCACTCAGGCGGCGTTAATAAGGGTCAGTTTTATGGCGGGCAAGACCGACCCTGATTAACTCACCCTCGTTGCCTCAGCTTAACTTGAGACGGGCTTTACATACTGTGAGGTGCAACAAAGAAACAAAATGAATAGGAGAATGCAGTTGGTGAAGGACTACAACTCAGTAAATGCGACGCAACGCCAATCGTGCTCCTTATCCACAACTCACTCACAGCGACCACGCTGATTTAGCGCAGGAAAGAGCAAGACAGCAGGTAGCGCTCTCTGTCTCCCTCTCCGTAAAATTATAATTTTTTATGAAGATATCTAAAGAATAAACGTATAAAAACATGGTTAAATACAAAAACTTGGACGATTTTTAACAAATTTGAATTTGCCGCCATTTTGTGAGCTTGCCGTTAGAGATACGGAAATACATTCAGGGAAAAGAATCACCTGACCTAAAAACAGCTGTGTTGATGCATTTGAAAATAATTCTATCGCGCAGATGAACCGCTCATATGATTTCAGCGAATTTCCTAAATTATATGTATAGGTTTTTACTCTAACGAAGGCGTTGAATAGCTGCCTACGCTCACGAAATATACTAGTAGAATTTCTTTGCACATCAGCTTCCGGGCTGACGCGTTGCTTCGTCCCGCTCGCAGGGGAAAAACCCGCTTTGCGGCCTCGGATTATCGACCGCCCTCGCATTCCGGCCGTCGGCCTCGTAAACGGCCCTCCTTGGTAAAACCCCCCTCGTTGTTTTTAAACGAGTACTTTTGTGTTATTTAAGAATAATAGTCAACACTAATGTTTTTAGATAAAGCACCCAAAGAGTTCAATTCTAGTACGAAAAGTCTTAAAAAAAATTACTTCCGATTGTTGGATCTTTTGATTAATGTATTCGTCGGAGCTACTTAGAAAACCCACGTGTGTACCAAATGTGGACCGAATCGGACTAAAATGGGACCGTTAGGATGCGAACACTTAAACAGGGTGTACAGAGCGGGTGGCCGGCTTGTATAGCATTGAAACGAGTATACTTAGACATTTGTTTCAACCCTCTAAAATGCCCCAAAAGGGTATTTTTTGGGGGTGGGGATTGGTTTTTGGGAAACTTTCAAATGTAAAGGTAGGTCGTGTTGTACCTCATTTTAAAGGTATCGGTAGACTGATCATTAAAACAACATTTTTTTCATTTATCTTGCACCGTCCATACAAGGTGGCCCGAAATATCATAAAAACTTTAGTTTACATAACTTTTTACATCTGACATAAAATTTTTTTTTAACAGCTACAATTTTTAAAGTACATTGACAAAGATGTGACCTTTCAAACAATACCTAATTTTGGTAGGTTTTCTCACATTTTTTGCAGGTTTCAAAATTTATAACTTTTAGAAGTTTAAAAAGTCAATATCTCAACATTTTTAAATTGCAATGTGGGTCATCTGACATATCAAATTGAAGCCTTACAAGTATCGACACTTTTCATATTTGAATGTTTTTCATTTCTCTATTGGCTTAAAATTTACAAAAAAATATTGTACAAAAACATGAGGTACAACACTACCTTTACATTAGAAAATTTCAGAAAAACCAACCCCCACCCCCAAAAAATACCCTTTTGGGGCATTTTAGAGGGTTGAAAATATTTTTCCTGAATTTCTTGGAGTCGAAATAGTTGGTTATCAGTTTAAACTAAATGTTTAAGTATACTCGTTTCAATGCTATACAAGCCGGCCACCCACTCTGATACACCCTGTATACATCTGTGCGTAAAATAAGTTTCCCAGGCGCCATTTTGAAACGGTTAGAGAAAAGGTAAAATTTTAAATGTTTGTTTTTTAAAGTTTTTTCCAATGATGTGGTTTACGACTAACTTTACTATTTGGAGTTTTTGAGTTTTACTCTGTTTTTTTACCCAAAATTGTGTGTATTTTAAAAATTTGAATTTTTTTTAATAAGGGCAACTTAAACACATTTTTGGAAAGAGTATCTTCTCATGAATTTAGGATAAAAATTTGGCTTAGGAATATATAGACTATGTTATATGGTAACAATAAAACTAACTGTAAAACACAACTTTTTTGACGTTTTGGAACACCCTGTACATATGCAGTAAGATAAGTTTCATTCCAAAATGATCAGTGAACAGAGACCTATAAAATGATGTATCACTCGGCCTACCTTTACATTTGAAAATTTTCCGAAATCGACTTCCACCCCCCAAAAGAAACACTTTTGGGGTATTTTTGAGATTTGAAAAATTTTTTACTGAATTGTGTAGGGTCGAAATAGGGGGTTAAAGTTAAAACAAAGGCTTTACCTCATTTAGTTCAATCGCTATATGCCTACAACATTGCGCGCGGGTCGTCAAAGTTAAATGTATATTTATTTAAAAAATTATATTTTAATAAATATATTATACTATGTATTTCTTATGGGGATTTTTAGTAACTTTGTAACTTTAGTAACCCCCCCAAACCCCCCTAAAATTTATAATTTTTTGAAAACCTTTCTTAGCGAGCACCTAAGCCCTAGAGGAAGCTACATACCAAATTTCATTCCAATCGATTCAGTGATTTTTGAGATTTGGTGATGAGTGAGTGGTATTTGGATTTTATATAATTATATAGATCATATTTAATGATCCCCCCCAAAAAAAAGAGTTCTGGGGATCATGATCGGTGCTCATTTACTACTGCCGACCTTAGGTCTCGCCAAAAGGGTCACTGCAAAAGCTAATTTTTCCTATGAAAATTCGTTAAAAAGTAACTAGCTGGTCCTTAACGATTTTTATAAAAATTTTTAAAACATGCTTAGCCGAGAAATAGGACGAAAATAATTTTTATCCGTTATGACATTAGGTTTGTACAGTAATTTTAAATACATTAGAAAGTTCACCTTTTACTTTCTCACTATGCTATAGTATAGAGAAAGTATAGTGATCGCAAAAAAATCGATGTTGAGATTTTTGTGGAAATATCCGTTTTGGGACCCCCTGAGTCCAAAAAAGTGGTTTTTACAAAATGTCTGTCTGTATGTCTGTATGTATGTATGTATGTCTGTATGTATGTCTGTATGTAGACAAAGCTAGAGAGAAAACTATTCGATCGATTTGAACCAAATTTGCACCAGACATGTCCAGTACGCCTGTATAGATGCACAAAAAAGGGTTTTGAACAATTTTGAAAAACAACCCCCTTTTTGGCCAAAAAACCCCCAAAAATACAGTTATTATTTTTTTATAAAAAAACGGCTCTAACGATTTTGATAAAATTAGGCTTATTTGTAGCCTTTAATGTGCCCTACCATATAAAAAAACCCGCATCTTTCTAAAAATTCTCGTTTAGCTAATAATAATAATAATAATAACTGATTTTTGGGGGTTTTTTGGCCATAAAGGGGGTTGTTTTTCAAAAATTTTCAAAACCTTTTTACGTGCATCTATAAAGACCTAATTGACGCGTTTGGTGCAAATTTGTTCGAAATCGATCGAATAGTTTTCTCTCTAGCTAATAATAATAATATTTATTAGTTAATCGCCTACTTTAATAAAAGTATACAAAGCTAGAGAGAAAACTATTCGATCGATTTCAACCAAATTTGCACCAGACATGTCCAGTACGCCTGTATAGATGCACGAAAAAGGGTTTTGAACAATTTTGAAAAACAACCCCCTTTTTGGCCAAAAAACCCCCAAAAAATCAGTTATTATTTTTTTATTAAAAAACGGCTCTAACGATTTTGATAAAATTTGGCTTTTTTGTAGCCTTTAATGTGCCTTACCATTTACAGAAACCCGCATCTTTCTAAAAATTCTCGTTTAGCTAATAATAATAACTGTTTTTGGGGGTTTTTTGGCCATAAAGCGGGTTGTTTAAAAAAAAATAACATAACCATTTTACGTGCATCTATGAAGACCTAATTGACGTGTTTGGTGCAATTTTTTTCGAAATCGATCGAATATTTTTCTCTCTAGATAAGAATAATAATAATAATATTTATTAGTTAATCTCCAACTTTAATAAAAAAAACTCTCCTACCCCACCCTACAAGTCACAGTGAATCTGTTTAGTAATTTAAATGTATTTGTGAGAAAGTATGTGCCAGTTCCTGGTACCGTTTATTAGACTTAAATTAGTTAAGTGAAGCAGAGGTTTTACAATTAAATCGATGTTATCTTTGAGAAGGGATGCCGAGACGCCATCGCAACCTGGTGCAGATCCGCCTCGCAAGCTAAATGTATTATACATTGATGTAATAAAACGGCACATTTAACATTTTTGCGGAGTATGGGAAGGTTTTAAGCTTCCAAATGCTATAAATGTATGTAGCAAACTTAAATGGAAGATATGATGAATTACACAATTTTTTGGGAGTAACATTCGTTTGGGTTTCAAAAATTGGTACACTAGTCGTGAGTACGCGTTAACTGGTTCTACCCACCTAAGGAATAGTTAATACGAAAAGTTCTGACGTTTAAATAACATGACGTAATTCTGTAAACATTGGTTATTTTACTTTCTCACTATACTATAGTATAGAGAAAGTATAGTGATCGCAAAAAAGTCGATGTTGAGATTTTTGTGGAAATATCTATTTTGGGACCCCCTGAGTCCAAAAAAGTGGTTTTTACAAAATGTCTGTCTGTATGACTGTTTTGTATGCACACAAAGCTAGAGAGAAAACTATTCTATCGATTTCGAACAAATTTGCACTAAACACGTCAATTAGGCCTGTATAGATGCACGAGAAAAGAGTTTGAAAACTTTTGAAAAAAACCCCTTTTTGAAAAAAAACTCCCAAGAAATCAGTTATTATTTTTTATACAAAAACGGCTCTAACGATTTTGATTAAATTTGGCTTATTTGTACCCCTTAATGAACCCTACTATATGCAAAAAACAGCATATTTATAAAAACTTTCGTTTAGCTAATAATAATAACTATTTTTTAAGGGGTTTTTTGGCCAAAAAGGGGGTAGTTTTTCAAAACCTTTTTTCGTGCATCTATACAGGCCCAATTGACATGTTGGCCTAATCCCAATACGGGGGTTGGCGTGCGAAGCACGCAATGCACTTTGTATTGAAAATACTCCTAATACGGGGGTCGGCGTGCGAAGCACGCAATGCATTTAGATTGAAAATACTCCCAATTTGGGGTTGGCGTGCGAAGTTTTTTTGGCCGAAAAGTGGGTTGTTTTTCAAAAATTTTCCAAACCTTTTTTCGTGCATCTATACAGGCCTAATTGACATGTTTGGTGCAAATTTGTTCGAAATCGATCGAATAGTTTAATTCGAGAACTCTAGATAATAATAATAATATTATTTGTTAGTTAATCTCCTACTTTAATATCACCTCTCCTACAATTATGAAGTTACTGTGAATCTGTTTAATAATTTAAATATGTTTGTGAGAAAGTATGTTCCAGTTCCTGGTACCGTTTATTGAAAATATAGTGGTGTTTTTGATTTTTATATTTTCCAGTAAATCTGCAGTGTAAAAATGTTTAAAATTAAACTGCATATGTATAAATGTGTAAATAATGTCCAAAATAATATTATTAAGCGTAGTGATCGAATGCATAAGCCGATTTTTAATTTCTTATCACAGACATTCACGGTTTTTAAACGGCTTTAATATAATATATCACAAGCCATATGAGTCAATTACAAATTTTTGAGTTGGGGTGGAAGGAGGTTGTTTGGGTTTTTGTAAATATGTTATATGTTTCCCAAGATTCAGATATCAAGTCATATCCCGTCAGCTTGGAAGCGGGCCAACCACCGTTTGCAATACTTCCGCCCTCCTACCCTCAAACCACAGATATGATTAGATATCTGGTCTCCCTAGCCTAGATTCGAACCCAGCATCTTCTGATCAGGAAGACGCAACGTTATCCACTAGGCTAAGGGTTCATTAAAGAAAACTGACAAATTAACAAAACTTCAGTTACTTTACTATCAGTATAAATATTATGTGTAAAGTAAAAGATAGTTTATCAGCACCATCTAGGAGCGGTTATAACAAGTATGCTCGGTTCTTATTAAGTTAGTCTGTATGGATTGTATTCGTGAGACGTTTCTCCGAAAGTTGCATTTTTGAACACAGAGATAATGAGCTGAAATTTTGTACACATATTTATAGGTATATAATAAGCATTTCAAATAAAAATGAATATCGTTGAACCTTACTTGTTACATTTTAATTTAAATGATTTTCAATCCTTCGATATTACTACTGACATTAAACAATCCTTAAGAGGAAAGAACACTAATTTTCAAAATGAACTAATTTCCATCTGGCCTAATGGCAAACCCATTGCTCCAGCTAAAATAAAGGATATAGAATCTATTTTTCATCCGATACCTTCAGATGCCATAGCTTTTTACAAGTCATTTAGAAGTGAACCAGGGATTGAAAAGGACGTAGACTGTTTTAATGTCAAGGCTGTTGATTTAAGAACCATAAGAACTATTAAAATTATTTGGAACGTGAACTATTTATTTTAAATTACTTAAACATTCTTCTTATTTGCTTGTTTTTTTTTCGTAAAGATCTACTGTTTTTTCAATATTTACTAAACACTTTAAAAATGTTGGATGTATAACAATCAAACTCTCAATAAATTACTAAGATACTTTACACTGTATTAGTTTTAAAGCAATTACTATTATTTTTGTTGCTTTGATTTTATAATAAGTTGCCGTATTGTTTGTTTCTATATTTATAAAAAAAGGTTATAACAAAAGTAAAATAATATTATAGATATATTATCATATTTTTAAAATCAAAAATTAATGTAAAGTAATCATAAAACTACAGCTTTTATACTGTACTTTTGCAGAATTTTTCCAAACATTTGTTATTTTGTAAAGTGCTTTTCTATTTTTGCAGAATGCATCCAAACCTCAAAATTATATGTTTTCATAGAGTTATAGTTATTATGTAATAATTTTAACATGCCAATTAATATTTTAATAATTTTAGAATTTTATTTGTGTAAAAAGAATATATATCTAGAACCTATCCTGATTATAATATCCCTCTAGAAAGTTAAGAAGGATTTTCTCTGTTTTGTCCACATGTGGATTAGTAGTTTTCTGCATAACTCCATCCAATTGTTTTATCTGTTATTTTATTCAATTGGTTGCATTGGTAAAGAATGTAAATACATTCGAGAAGTCCTTTCAATAGTCTAGGCCCAACCTAAAATTATGTTTTGATTTACTATAAACATCATTATTTAAATCCACGAAAGCAGCTGGATTAGTTTGTTTCTTATTATAAACAGCTGTTTTTTTTTGTAGAAATGGTTTTTAAATTCGTTCCATGTTAATCTTGTGGGGAAAACCCGACCTTTGAGATTAGCTCACGCCATTAAGGATAAGAATGTTTGACATCTAAACCCTTATTGCAAAACTTCGCAATGAGTCGCATTTTTTGACAACTCAAACATTAAATTTGGTCCAGAAATAAGGGAGGAGTTGTGTTCACAAAAAACTGCTTCACGTATTATATATAAAAAAATCTTCCAGTAAATCTGCAGTGTAAAAATACGTTTAAAACTACCCTGCATATGTATAAATTGGTTGAAAAATGACGACGTAATGGGCAGATAAAGAAATTCCTTAGCGAATAATATACTATACGTATACACCCTGTGTAATATGTGTAGTTACAGTAATAATTGAACACAGCTGCAGCAGCATACACAGGTCTAGCTGTCCGAGTAGCTGGAAGGGTTGGGGGACAAGGTTGAAGCACTGTGCACACAGTGTCAAGTGTTTACATGATCTCTTGAACTTGTAAATATTACATTACATGTGAAGTAAACCGATCAATCTATTACAAGAGTTATTTAATTTACAAGTATCAAACATTTCATGTTTAAATTTTCCGTGCTCTGTGCTTGTAAAAAATCACTAATATTTTAAAGCGGACGCACATGTTCGTCCATAGCATGTTATAGGCTTAAAATCGCATTGCACTGTGTATTGAGAATACTCCCAATATGGGGGTTGGCAGCGAAGCACGCAATGCACTGTGTATTGAGAATACTCCCAATACGGGGGT
>JAGFPH010009456.1:24864-46874 GCA_018207615.1 Philaenus spumarius | reverse complement strand
CAAAACTGCTAACGAGACTTTAACGGTGGTTTAAAACCAAAACTGCTTAGGAGCCTTTAACGGTGGTTTAAAACAAAAACTGCTAACGAGGCTTAAACGGTGGTGTAAAACCAGAACTGCTTAGGAGCTTTTAACGGTGGTTTGAAAACAAAAAATGATAAGGATGACAACAATGATACTTTAACAATGGTTCAAAAATAAAAAATGCTAAGGAGACTTCAACGGTGGTTTCAAAACAAAAATTGCTAACGATACTTTAACGGTGGTTTAAAAATAAAACTGTTAGGAGGCATTAACGGTGGTTTAATAAGAAAACTGTTAAGGATACTTTAACGGTGGTTTGAAAACAAAAATGATAAGGAAACTTCAACGGTAGTTTCGAAACAAAAACTGCTAGGAAACTTCAACGGCGGTATAAAAACAAAAAACTCTAAAGAGACTTTAACGGCGGTTTAAGTACTACAATTATCTAGGAAATTACTACGACGGATATACGAACGAAAGACAAAAAGTATACATAAAGCAATCTGTTTAACAAACAGTATGCAGTTCTATAACATAAATTGCGTTTACTCTCAGTGGTAACATAACATAGTCACGGAGTGTGTCTAAACAATATACGTCGTATACTCTACTCTGGCTAATTGCCAAGCACTAAATACACATTGATGAATATCTGTAACAAATGCGAAATTAAAACTCCATAAAAAAACTGTTAACGGCGGGAAAAGGTTCGCGATCGTGACCCATTCAGATAACGACCTTGGTTTGAAATTTAAATAACGCAGCTGCCCGGAACGACGGCTTAGGTATAACACTGGATACTGGAGGGATTATATTTAGGTTAAGCAAATGGGGATTTACTGGTGATATAGCTTGGTTCTAGTAGGTGAGGCGGGGGGTAGGGATCAACCGCCCCCTCGAAATTTAGTAGTAAAAATTAATACTAGGTTTAGATTTAAAAAGTACAAATTAAATTATAAAATAGACAATACAACAGAGGATCCAGCAACATATATTACATCATTGTGCATTGCATGCATACTGATATTTAGATCTACCTGGTTAAAGTACAACGTACAATACACATGGATGCAGTAGGTTACAGCTTTACTCTCTTGTGAGCTTGATCTGATCTATTAAATAAGAAAACCATGAGGGTTCAACAAAAATACTTTAACAAAACACGCAATGCATTGTGTATTGAAAATACTCCCATATGGGGGTTGGCGTGCAATGCACTGTGCGTCAGCCGTTTCTCATAGTGTTCATAGTCAAGCTCACATGAGCGTCCTTAGCAGTGAACGTGTTAAAAGGGTTTAAATTCAAATCCCCGGTCCTGAAATATTTTCCAGGCAACTGCCTTGTCTTTCAGTTTAGTTAGCGCTGCGTCTTGACTCCGTGGCCTTTGTGCTATAAATCTCCGAGCAAAAATTTCAACTTAAGGGTCTGCAGTACTGGCAGCCATCTTGGATTTTGATCCCATAAGAGCAATGTTAAATTTCAAACCATTATTATTTCGTTTATTTTTCATCATAAAATTATTTGCAAGGTCTCATTTTAAGCACAGTCACAATACGCACCCGTTTTGCATTATACATTTTTTTAAAAAGTTTGATTTGTTATGTAAGTGACATTTTGTAAGTACAAAGTTTGAATTTTTTTCCTAACACAATAAAAAAGTAATAATGAAAACTAATTTGCAAGCCTAATCCGAAATTTTATAAAGAATATTCAGTTTTTTTTTTCAACACTCAATTGCAAAAGATAGACTTATAAAATGGTTTCAAATGAGGCAATGTCAAAGCGTTCAGCTGCAAGAAATTGCACTGTTTAGATAGGGATATAGTGAGAGGCGTTTGCGTTTCCGGTTGCTTTCTCGTTTACTGGAGAAGACCCTTTAATACATTCACCTGTTTTTGAGATAAAAACTGACAGTCGCAAAATACAAAATGGCGTCATTATGGAATACAATTCGGACATTTTAATGACGATATTTAGAACTAGCTGTACCCGCGACTTTGTCAACGTGCAAGAACTGCCTAAAATACCATAACCAAAACTATCAACAGAAACCATAAAACGTTTTTTGAATTTTTAACCCCTTCATCACCGACGGAGAAAAATGTCAAATATGAATGTTGTAGAGAATTATATTTCCAATAGCTAAGGTAGTCTCAGATTGTTCCTATAACCTACCGTTCAAAAGCTACAACTGTTTAAAAAAACACTTCTTGTGTTGTAACTCATAACCTACAGAATTGTCTCATTGAAAGAACTCGGTGAGCTGAATCCAAGGAGTATCTCAAATTGAATACAGGAGCTCCCGGTCTAAAGTTATAAGCAGAAACGTGCCCAAAAGAGGGCGAAATAGTCGTCTTTTGGTTGCTAATGATGTCAAAACTTTTGTAGAATGTGGATCTCTCCTAAACCTTCCCGAAGAAATGCTACGTCCAACGGCTCAAATCAAGCTTTATATGAGTTGACACGATCTTATTACATGTATTGATAAACAAAGCACTTTCACAGTTAGTTTAAGGAATGTTCTAGCACATGCTACCTCACGAAGAATAAGCATTTACTTATGGGTTTTATAGCTACATACTAAGCATTAGCATAACCTTCAGGGGTCAACGTAACTTGTTCTTTCAATTCGATAAGAAACCAAAGTAAGATAGTTTGCGTGTTTCAAATGAAAATATTATCGTTGTAATGAATAAATTCGCCGACCCACTCGTCACACTTAGGATACATTCATATTCGTAACTGAATGACATTGCGTATGCACGCTATCTGGAGGGCAATTCATTATTATTGAAATAAAACTTCTCCTAGCCGCATTCACACGCCAACATTTTGTCTTGAAAATTTGTGATTGTTAATTTTTAATAGCTATGAAAATACCAACTTGTAAGCTTTACGTGGGGCGCATGCAATAGATAATTGATGCATCAACCCCCGTGTTGGGACTATTTTCAATACACAATGCATTGCGTGCTTCGCACGCCAATCCCCGTATTGGAAGAATTTTCAGTACATAGAGCATTGCGTGCTTCGCACGCCAATCCCCGTATTGGGAGAATTTTCAATACATAGAGCATTGCGTGCTTCGCACGCCAACCCCCGTCTTGGGAGTATTTTCAATACAAATTGAATTGCGTGCTTCGCACGCCAACCCCCGTATTGGGAGTATTTTCAATAAAAAATGTATTGCGTGCTTCTCACGACAACCTCCTTTTTGGAAGAATTTTCAATATACAGGGTGATTCACGAAGTTATCCCCACACCTATACAGCTCATTCTACTAGTAAAAATAATGAAAAAAGTTAATATAAACATAGGTCCGAAAACGCTTCGTTTTCCAGATATCCGCCATTTTGTTTTTTGCACAAAATAATTCATATCTAGAGAACGGTTTGACTGGTTGAGTTCAAACTTGGCATGAAGTTTAACCTGACAATGATATATCTCAAGAAAAATAAACGATTAAATCCAATCATGCGTTTCAAAATGGCGGCTATTTGAAAATGTCAAACCTAAATTACTCCAAAACCGTACATTTTAACGAAAAATGTCAAGATACCTTTTTGTAGCCCTTTTGATTCCCTATCGGATGGTGTAAGTGTCAAAACAATCAGATGAAGGATAACAGTTAAGTTATGTGTACTAATTGGTTTGTTCAACCCGGCATCCTATATATCGACACAGTAAATACTACAATATTGTATGGACATTTGTTGTCATTACCTTTAACTTAGCTATTATCCTTCATCTGATTGTTTTGACAGTTACACCATCCGATAGGGAATCAAAAGGGCTACAAAAAAGGTATCTTGACATTTTTCGTTAAAATGTACGGTTTTGGAGTAATTTAGGTTTGAAATTTTCAAACAGCCGCCATTTTGAAACGCATAATTGGATTTAATCGTTTATTTTTCTTGAGGTATATCATTGTTAGGTTAAACTTCATGCCAAGTTTGAACTCAATCAATCAAACCGTTCTCTAGATATAAATTATTTTGTACAAAAACAAAATGGCGGATATCTGGCAAACGAAGCGTTTTCGGACCTATGTTTATACGAACTTTTTTCATTATTTTTACTAGTAGAATGAGCTGTATAAGTGTGGGGATAGCTTCGCAAGCCAATCCCCGTATTGGGAGTATTTTCAATACACGATGCAATGCGTGCTTCGCACGCCAATCCCCGTATTGGGAGAATTTTCAGTACATAGAGCATTGCGTGCTTCGCACGCCAATCCCCTTATTGGGAGTATTTTCAATACACAATGCATTGCGTGATTCGCACGCCAATCCCAGTATTGGGAGAATTTTCAATACATAGAGCATTACGTGCTTCGCACGCCAACCCCCGTATTGGGAGTAGATAGATAGATAATAGATCAGATCAAGCTCACAAGAGAGTAAGGCTGTAACCTACTGCATCCACGTGTATTGTACGTTGTAGTTTAATCAAGTAAATCTAAATATCAGTATGCATGCAATGCACAATTATGTAAAATATGTTGCTGGATCCTCTGTTGTGTTGTCTATTTTATAATTTAATTTGCACTTTTTAAACCTAGTATTAATTTTTACTACTAAATTTCGGGGGGTCAACCCCCCCCCCCCCCCCCCCCTCTGGCTACGGCCTTGCTGTATCGTACAAATGGTGGGTCATTTTTCGCAAGCCAATTTTAAGAATATGTGCTATTGACGCACATCTGCGTCAGCTTTAAAGTATTAGTGATTATTACGTAGAAAGGTTAAAAAATAAAAAATAAGACGTCATCTCCTAGCGTAGGTAATACGAAGTTTGCGTAGCATTGAACGTGTTAATAAATGACGATCGGTTTCGACTAACGTCATTTTCAGGTGTATAAAAGGTTAATTTTAAAGCTGCAGGCCTATTTATATAGTGATAATTCTAAAGATGCCGCTAAAAGATTTCTATCAAAGTAACGAGTCCAGCTATCAATCAGAAATGGCCCAGACTCTTTATCCGCCTTTAAGAAATACCTTTGCTAGTCGGAATGTACCCGGACTCTCTGTCCTACAATCTTATACTTCGTCCAATTGTGTTGACAGTTAAACCATTAGATCGCAAATCAAAACACTACATAAAGTATATCTTTTTAGTATACATAGACTAAACTATTGTCAAGTTATTTCGTAAAATTAGGGTTCTAGCTGTAAAATATCGTACCAAGTTTCAGTTAAATCTGTTAAACAGTTCTCGATTTATAAATGGCTACTGGTTCCGCCCCATGGGAAACCAAAGCAAACAGATTGTATACGCTGATATAAGACGACTGAGCGGTGATCTCTATAGGCACGACCAACCGTTGTAATTTCACCAATAATGTTTAAACAATCAATAATCTACATTTCAAACAATTTTTTACATTGCCAACTAAAGTAAACATTGTAATATGTATTACCAGACGTGTGACTTATAATACAGTAAGTTTTCTGATTTTACCTAATCTAAAATACTGTTAGTCGTGAAGAATAATTACCTGATTCTAAATCTGTCAAATTGGTTACAAATAAACGTGTTTTGGTTCATTGTAGGAATAACCAAAAATTATGTTAAGTTTTTTTTATCCAAATCAGCTGTTTTATTTATAGCATGTAACAACAATTGTTTGAATCTATATTACATAATTTCGTAAGCCGAATTTTGAGAGCAAGATTGTGGGAGCTTGGAAGGTCGTACAAAGCTGGGAAATGGTTCAAATTAAAGGTATTGACACGAAGGAGTGGAAGGAAATATAGGGTTTTCTCACGATTCACTGGGGTTTGAGGTGAGGACCAGAGTTGTTAGTCATGTTTCAAACAATTGGCGCAGGTTCAAACCATATACTTTAAAAGTAACAGGAGATATTTATTTAACAAAAAAAGGAATATCTCGCTGATATGAGCAAAGCGGTAACTTTTGGAACCTCCTGTGAAATTCAAGCAGCATCCGAATTATTTTTAATGAATTTCAGGTGTACAGAGATGGTTATTTGTTGTGGGAGAGTTTTGGCGAACCGATTGAGGGAGTAGGGAGGCTAAGGTTTACTGGGGAACTGACGAGAAGCCACTTTGATGTTCTCATTGTTCTCACTCCTTCTTTACCAGACAACTCAATGGATATTAGTGTGAAGGAAATACATTCAGCTTCCCAATCCCAAGTTTCAGACGATGGTTTCCAAATTTCTCAATCCGATGCAGTTCGGTCGCATCCAGAACAAATACCAAAAAACGAGGGGAAAAGACTGTACCGTGTGGGCCTATAACTGCAATAATTTAAAGATAAATTTCTTTTCGTTTTTGTTAATATGCTATGGTGGGGGTAGGTAGCAGGTTTCTTTAACATTGTGTCGACCGATGTCATGGCGGACGGATGCCTCTTCCAGCTTTGTGTGGACCTTCATTAGTTATGAATTAGGTTGAATTTGATAATCATTTTATATTTCTGTTTTGTTGTTGATAATTATGCTAAAAGAATTATTGTTTTTAAATCAAGTATTATTTGTTTATTTTGTATTTACACAGGGTTCACGTGTAGACGTACAAGTTCTCGAATCTCTTAGAAGATCCTTTAAAAATTTATTAAAGTTGTTTCTTATTTTTTTTTTTTTTTTATCTTTACGTGTCGGTTGTGTTTTTTCAATAGTGTTATTGTAAAGTGATAAACATAAATAAAAGGAAACAGTAACTTTACAACTTGTGGTTATTAGCAATAGTTCCTATAATAAACTCCACTGATAAAACCTTGTACCCCAGTGAAGTATTGACAGTGGACAATACAACTAATACTGGAAATAAATGACTTATTTTTAATTCATGGTACAAGACGAAAGCGTTTTTCTAATACAAATCGCGTAAAAGGACATAGGCAAGCGTTAAAAAAAACCACTGTCTCAAAATACACACATAATCACCTAAAATAGTTTAAGATGTAACATTTGCTATAGGTAACCATATTATTGAAATAGCGAACATTGTCCTGTCAGCTAATATATATAGACAAGTTCGCGTGGAGAGGGAATAGACGATACATAATATATTATAATACGTTATTATATTATCATTATTAGCCTATATTGAATTATTCTTAGAATTCTACGTAGAGTGCATACATTACTCATAATCATTAGTCGCTAAATAAATACTGCTTACATTATAATGATCACTATTTTTATTATAGGCCTACTTATTATAATTGTAACATTATTACTATATTATAATATTATAATTATTATATTTTTATATTATAATATTATAATTATGCAATTTCAAAATATGTTATAATATTTTTTGACAATGTATTGACTTGTGTAATTTGTTGACATTTATTCTCCTCTAATATTAATACTGATCAAAATATCGGTCATAGAAGTTATCACTTCCGACGTGTGGTCTTAAGCACACCCAATGTTTTTTTTCGTTTTTGTGTTCATTAGATGCTGTAGTTTTTAAAAAAGTATATAAAAACACTCGGTCGAAAGCAATGTTGTGTCAAAATTTCAAAGCAATTTGTGAAAAATTTCCGTAGATTATCGATTTGTGAACAAACGCACATTTATATTTTTATTTATATAGATTTTGTAAAACAAAATGGCGGATATCTTGAACACTAAACGTTTCCGAAACAAATAGTATTCTTAGTTTGTCTTATAGCCGCCAGGTCACATCCAGCGAGTGAATCACTGTAAGGTAATATTGTTTATGTCCCGGAACGTGGCAATTACACTGCCAGAATCCAAACGATTTCAAAATATTAAATCAAACGACAATGCGACCCAAATTATACGTAACAGTCGTATCGGGTGACACTCTTGCAACAAGAAGCGCTATTTACGAGCAGAACTTTGACACGCTAATGTCGGGTATTAGTGGAAGCGGCGTTAATTTATCGTCCCCGTGGACGCAAACATTTCGTTATTGGCCGCAAATAATTGAAAATAACGGCGGGGTAGGAATGCGCGCGCACCACTCCCTGAGCATGCGCCTGACGACGTGGGTGTCGAATCGGTTTACAATCTATGGAAAATTGTCGACAAACGTGTGTACACAGCTTCTTGGCAGAGTGCTTCTTTATATTTTATAAATGACTACCTGTGTTGCCGACAGGTGAGAAATGGGCTGAAAAATAGGCCATAGCCAGGAAAACTGGGGGGGGGGGGGGTCAGGTCAGGACCGGGATTTGAATTTAAACCCTTTTAACACGTTCACCGATAAGGACGCACATGTGAGCTTGACACTGAACACTATGAGAAGCGGCCGACGCACAGTGCATTGCACGCCAACCCCTGTATTGGGAGAGTTTTCAATACACCGAGCATTGTGTGCTTCGCACGCCAACTTCGTATTGGGAGTATTTTCAGTACACAGTGCATTGCCTGTATTTTTGTTGGACCTTCATAGTTTTCTTCATTTAATAGATCAGATCAAGCTCACAAGAGAGTAAGGCTGTAACCTACTGCATCCAAGTGTATTGTTCGTTGTAGTTTAATCAAGCAAATCTAAATAATATCAATATGCACAATGACGTAAAATATGTTGCTGGGTCGGTCCTCTGTTGTGTATTTTATAATTAAATTTTTAAACCTAGTATTAATTTTTACTACTAAATTTTGGGATTTTGGGGGTGTCCACCTACCCCCCCCCCCCCTCTGGATACGGCCTTGCTGTATCGTACAAATGGTGGGTCTGGGATCGTTCAAATTCTTCATTAGCATTCATTATCCTGTCTTTTGTATTCAAATTTATCGCCTCTAAAATAGAGTGGAAATAGTCCGATCTATGGTTATTTTCTGTAAGGTATCGTGCATATATAATTGGGTAGTGTTGGATTTACTAGTTGGCAGATATTCTTTGTATCGGTCTTTGAACGTTCTCCCAGTTTGACCTGTGTATAGTATTTGTTGCATTCTGGACAATTTATTTTTTATTTTCGACAAGTTTTCGACATTCAATTTATTATTTACCCAGTTATTTCAATTAATTTTTCGTAGACAAAGTTTAAAATACCCACCATATGAAAATTAAAATAAATTATGTACCTCGCCCCATTTCCGTTGCTCATTATTACTTCTTTCTTGGTTAAACCTAACCTAGCTCAATTCTGACTATAGCACCCTATTCTGGAATCTGAAACACTTTACGACGCATGCGCGACGAGCACACGCTCATTGTAATCTTCGCGTTTACCAGCTGGAAGCCACGGCCCGCTTGAATACTAAACAGATATTATCTCCCGCTTCTTCTTCTTTAAACCGTTACCATGACAACAAACAACGTGCCGTGGAGCGTGTGCTGTACGGAATTAGCAGCGGATAAAGCCTAGTCCGAGACTATGGTAACGTGTTCGACTGAGTTTACATTTTACGATAATTGTTGTTTTCGGTTTAAGCGAAGTGAATTGGATCGGTTGAACTTTGACATTTTGAGGTTAGGTCGAGCACGTAGTCAAGGTATACTTTCTATATGGTGCGATACGTTTTACTTAACATAAAGATACGATTTCAAAAGTAGTGGAGCTCGGGGCTTATACTCTATCTATAACGACGGGCACATACCAGGCCGTGTAGAACGGGAAATCATAAATAAATCTAAAAACTTCAGTTGAACGAAGTCTATTATCTATACAAATAATACAAAGGAAGTGTCTATCTGTGATTTCGAAATAAAAACTTTTGACTATTGTACCTCGTGCATCACTGAAGATGACGACTTTGTCGCTGAAACGCGTTTGAGTTAATAAACGTATTGGTTGTTAGATTTTGTGTTCTAAGTTTATTCTATCAAGTATATCTTCTCACAAGTCAAGCTCAATATTTATTTACACATTTGTAAATGTTCCGTCGGTATGTTTGTTTGTCCGGGCTAATCTTCGGAATGGCTGAACCAATTTTGACGAAACTTTCATTAACACGCAGAGGACTTTTTAGGGAATATTTTAGGCCACTTTTTATTCCTAAAATATTAAAAATTCCTGTTTAAAAAATGTAAACATTACGGACAAAATTAGGGATTTTGTGGACAAATGTTTTGGATATTGCGTGTCTATTTCGATTTATGACTTAAGCCTCGTCCACACTTGCAGACTGTGTATGCAAACAATCGGCCGACTGTCTGCCGACACAGTTTGTGATTCGAGTCTCCGTCTTGTTTTGCGTCCACACTAGAAAGCCAGTGTTTGACGACATGGTGACTGAATATGCCGTGGTTTTAGCTTGTGCGTGCTTTATCTTTGTAAATCATGTGGCTGATTTATTATTAAATAATAATAGCAATACACTAATTCTCACACACATACATTTAATGACTGTAATATTACCCTCCCTCTCTTTCCTATTGACTGTTGTATTTCACTTTCTGTTGTTACGATAATCCTATTGGTTGTTTATACGCTAAGACCATGCCCACTCTTGTATAGAGGGATATAAATATGTAGCTTAGTCCTAGGTGAACATTCCACAACACTCCAACTTGTAAAAGTTCTCAACGACCTTTCCGATGGCTTCAACAATAAAAATCAATCAATCGCAGTTTTCCTGGACATATCAAAAGCTTTTGATAAAGTATGGCACGAAGGCCTGCTTTACAAACTAGCCCGCAGCCCAGTTCCTCCATGCTATGTTCATCTCATAAGTTCATACCTCGACAGCAGATGGTTCCAGGTTGCTGTCGAAGGTACACTTTCTACTTCTAGACCCATCGAGGCAGGAGTTCCCCAAGGCTCAGTTCTTGGTCCGTTACTGTACCTTCTGTACACTAACGATATTCCAGTCATCCCCAAAGTATCACTGCGACTCTTTGCTGATGACGCTATGTTCTACTACAGGACTCTGAACCTGGAATACGGCTCGTCGGTCATTCAACAACAGTTGGATGCCCTGCAGCCGTGGCTCAGGAAGTGGAGAACTGCAGTGAACACAGATAAAACGCAAGCCATCCAATTTTCTCCACTACGTAGATTTCCTAAAGTCCAATTAACTCTAAACAAATCACCCATAGCATGGACCCGCAAAGTCAGATACCTTGGAATCACGCTTGACGCTAAATTAAACCTGTCCCATCACGCCAAGCAAACTCTGTCTAGGGCTAAATCCGTCCGTGGCAGACTCCTTCCAGTCATTCAGGCCAAGAGCCCACTACCACTTCGTATCAGATTGTCCATGTACAAAACATATATCAGACCGGTACTCACGTACGCAGCTCCAGCTTGGTACTCTTTGCTATCTGTTTCTTGGAAGAAAAAGTTGGATTCCTTCCAGAACAAAACTCTCCGTTGGATCACCAACTCCCCATGGTACGTAAAGAACGTCACCATCTCTCAAGGGCACAAAATCCCCACACTCGAGGACTTCATCCTAAAATTAACACATAGAGTCAAACACAGAGCCGAAGGGTCTCAACACACACACATAAAACAGATCATCACTGATCCTGCACCTGCGCAGGTCAGAAGAAAACGTCCCTTATGTCTGGTTTACGAACCACCATAAGTATCCAAAAATCCAAGCTCTACTCTTAAAAGCCACACACTTTCGTAATCAATCCCAGTGTATTTCATCGATCCACCATCTCATTCCCACTCAAAATTATCTATTCCAAATTTAGTCAAAAAATTTCTATAAAGTCATTTTTAGTTTCAGATAAGCAGCCATTGTTGTTAAACAGATGCTGTCTTTCACCAAGACTACGGTCTTGACAATTTGCTAGTAGGCTAAACTAGTTATACGTTTTTAGTTGTAGCTTATGTATCACTGAGGATGACGACTTTGTGGTTGAAACGCGTTTGGTCATTGAACGAATGTATGTGAGAATTAGTGTATTGTTATTATTTTTTTTAAATCTCTCTTTATGTATAAACTAACACAATATTTTGTTAGTTATATTGTACAAACAATAGTTTTTCACTAAAAATTCAATATTAATATATGTTCTGTAATATGAAAAAAGTCACTTTAGAGACTAATATTGAAATATAGGCTACTATTCTTAATTTCAAATAAAAAGTAAAGGGGTAAAAATACGTATTACTTACTCTTACAATTTTATTGATATAATAAGAATAAATAAATTGTTATGTTATATTCTTCACAAAAGTATAAAATGTACCATATATATCACTTTACAGTATAAGTATATTGATAGTCGGCCGACAGTCTGCGTGTTTCCCGTTCGTTTGGAAAACAGAAAACATTGTCTTTTGACTCCAGAAACACACAGACTGTCGGCAGACTGTCCGGAGACAAGAGAAAACACCGGAGAGACAGTCGGCCGACAATGTTTCCGCAGACAAGTCTGCAAGTGTGGACGGGGCTTTACATTATGCACAGGTCACAGCTACCCCCCCCCCCCCCACCACCCCACTTAGATCAAAATACCGCTGTTCTAATAAATCATAATTTCTGTAAAAATAACACAATGTACAATAATACGTTTGCATTGGCATCACCATGGGTCGCCGCCAAGAAGGGGCAGAGCACCTAGTGTTAAAATAAAATAAATTCAAATCTTCCTTTTTCCTTGGCCAACAACTTTGTGTTTCAAAATATTTGCAGGATGACTCAAAAGTATGTAATCGGCGTTATATTTTCGTAACCATCGCTGATTACACAACAAAACTTGGTGCTCTACCAAAAAAAAACTATTTTTTGGAACAATTATAATCTTGTAATTTTCGCAAAAATTCGTATTGTAAAATTGAAAAAATGTAAAAATTATGAACAAAATTATTGATTTTTTGGCTTGCATTGGCATCACCATATGTCACCCTGGGGACAGAGCTCCTAGTTGTAAATAATCTGCTTTTAATCAAAAGCTCAACATTTTGACAAGATATTCTGTGTTTTAATTTACTGAAAAAGCTGGTTTAACCGTTAAATATATCTATACTAATATTATAAAGAGGTAAAATGTGTTTTTTTGTATGTAGGGGTTAATCTCTGAAACTACTGAACCGATTTAAAAAATAGTTTTACTAATAAAAAGCTACACTATCCCTGAGTAACATAGGCTATAATTCATTTTGACAAAAACATTTTTTTATTTCAATACAGTATTTTGTAAATTTAGTCGGAGAAAATTCTTAGGTTAGGCCTAGACAGATGAACCAACACATGTATTAACGTTTATTACCATAGCAACCAATTGAATAAAATCACAGTTAAAAAACCTGATTGCTCTAATACTATTTCCATAGCAACTGATTTCAAACTTTAAAGCACTTATTTTTATTTCTAACTTTTAGGTTAGGATTTTATTAAGGTGTCGACCTGAGCCTTGCTGGTTCTTTTAACTTTTATTGTAACTGCTGTTATAAAATATACGAAATAATTTGATTTGAACATTTAACATTATTTACCATCTTAGCTTTGGGGTTGCATGGGTGTTCCCTATATCTATATATATTGAAACGGTGTATGTAATAATTTGAAATGTACTCTTAGATGTTAAATACGCCTCAAAACCTGATTTTTAATTTTTAACAAACTGGCAGAAAACGGGATTTTTAGCATTTGATTTATTGGTGCATAACTTATAATTTACCTATGAATATACGAGGGATACATAGATTGATTTGGGCGAAACTCACTGTGGGTTTTTGGGCACTGGAACTCGGATCTAAAATCTTTTTTTTACTGCGTGTAATGGTAAGGCACAATATTTACCCTATAGTCCTTTCATTCATTTAATCACATCTACCAGCTAGTTTTCTAATATATTAATATAGAGGCAATGTTTGTATGGAACGGGTTTAAAAAAAAAAAGCTTGTCCTACTTCTACCAATGTGATAAGCAATAGGTTAGTTAATTATCTGTGTATACAGAGTGTCCCCGAACTCTCTGGACCCCTTTTGTGGATATGTTCCTGGGATCGAGACAAACATATTTCACAATATAAACATAGGTCTACGGGGCTAATTTTTTCGTCTAACTGTCTGTATGTGTTTTTTTACAAAATACTTTATATTTTTGAAAGTAGAAAGGATATTGAGCTCAAACTTTGTACGCCTATTTGTTGCGTAACCTCTTATCACTGTACGAAAAATTAGAACATTATTTTAAATATTTTCAAAATGGCGGACGTTTATAATTTTTAATGTCAAATATCTCGAAAACCGCTAACTCTACAAAAAATTACAAGAGACAAAAAAATTTACTTTTTTAATGACAAACACAATGGTTTTTCTATTTTGTCTGTAGCTCAACCCTCCAAGTGGCATGGTTAAAGCTAAAATTGAAAAGCCTGTTTTTAGCGTTTTGCAAGCATATTTTTAAAAATTCGCCAAAAATAGTAAATGAACCCCAATCCAAAAGTGTTCCATAGCTTTTTTGTAGAAGAAACTTCAAAGAATTCAATTATGCCACTAAAAATTAGTTTCTTTTGAAATTGTAAAAGTTATTAGCTTAGAAAGCAAAAAATGTTTAGTAACGGAAGGAAAAAAAACAACTTTATGCCTACATAAAAAATAGTAAAACATTTTTGTAATTTTTTTCAAAATACACAATAGTTTTATAATTTAGTTCTAAATAGAAATATGTAAAAATATATTTCAATTTCACAATTGTTTAGTTCAAAATAACACTTTGAATGTTTTTACTACATAACCTGCAAATCAGACTAAGTTCAAAGTGAGTAGGCCTAAAAATTTTTTACTACAAATGATGTTTTTTTTATACCAAAAATTCGAGAATGAAATGTAGAATCGAATAGCATTCTACCCAGTTTCAAATAACTTTACATTTTGTAGTGAAAATTAAAATATCAAAGCGGCAATTTAACCTAAAACCTTATTTCTAGGCTATGTTATTTCTCAACTTACCGTTTTATTAGAACACTGTTACAAGCCTAATTTCACTCAAACACAATCTACACTTATTTATTTATAACTAAAACACAATATAACACTATTTTATAAACTATAAACACTTTCAATTCTCTAAAATATCAAGACGAATAAAACTTACTAGTGAACACTTTGAGATCAGAGTGTAAAATGGTTAGACCGCTTCGTTTAGATTATGTCTGTGCCAACTAAATTTCACCTAAATTATTTGAACTGAACATAGAATAAACGTTGGAGTTTTGTCTTTAAAACAGTATATTAAACATCTTATGAATAAATCGATTTCTGATAGTTAAAATCGATTTACAAAATGCTTCTTTATTGGCCCAATCTTAGACCAATAACAAGCCTTTATTCTAAATTCTAGACTCATAACCATAATCTAGTCACAGATGATTTAAAAATACCACTTGAAAGATAAAAGTCTAATGAATCCAATGCTGTGATGATCTTTGTGACAATTGACAACTGTGAGGAGTTGCAGGCCGTTCAAAATGATGAAGTTTTACGTTCTTTAACATTGCGATGTCGCACGGAAAACAGCTGTTTGACATTCTACAATTTTGAAACGATGATTACGTATGTAAATATACGTTTTACAAAAAAGTTTTAAATACAAAAATTAAAGTTTAATTCATTTTCTTTCCAACGGTGCCAGTTTTATTACGATTGGATAATTCTAAGTGAACTAAATAATCGAAAATTCAAATGTATGCAAATTCTCGGTAATTGTCGAAATAGCTGCATCTTGCGCCTGAGAGAACGTCACTTTGGGCAGTCTGCCACTGGGAGGGTCAAAGGATAACAGAGATATTGACCAAAAAAAAGGAAAAATGTATTTCTTGGTAGTTGTCAGCAATACCCAGAATTAATCTAGAAACAAAATATTTTAAAGTTATTATGAGCTAAAATTACCAGTTATTTGCATTATGTTCCGAGCACTTTCTGAGCTCATTCTACCATGACTGACTGATTCTGAATAATCAACTATGATAGCGTGAGCATTAAAACTTTCAGGGTACCTTCATACCACTAAGTAGAAGCGATTTTAAGGGTTAAAAATGGTCAAAATAAAGAAATTCCCTCCCAGCCATATATCAGATTAAACAGCTGATTTGAATCAAAAGCTTACCGACACAATTCTAGACCAAACACTCGTTTGTCGAATGCATTTACATTCATTACCATAGCAACCAAATTGGCAAATTTAGAATCAGGTAATATGCTTTACAAGCATAATTTTTTTAGGTTAGGTAATAGCAAACAAAAACAACGAAAAAGGCTTACTACATCATAGTTCAAACAGCTGTCACTATTAAAATTATACCAACTTTATTCTTTACTAGGCCTATTTGACCAGTTTGAAATACTGCTTTACCGTAACATATTTTATAACTTGAAAATTGCCTCTCTTCTGTTCCAATCAATTGCCATTCCCGTTAAAATATCATAGTATACAATAAACTGTTTGCATTTGCTTAGCCGAGGGTAATAATATAAATAAATACTTCGATCACGCAGCTGAACCGCTGACGCGATCATCTGAAGTTAAGTTTAGAGTTTCAACCGACTATTTGAGAAACCGGACTACTAGCGGAGGCGCTGAATAGCTGCCTAGGTAAACGAAACATATTACTCAGCCTCGGCTCACTTGCTGCTTCGTTTCGCTTGCAGTGAGAAAGTTTACACGTAGATCTTGCGACTTTTAATCAGCACCTGCCCCGCGTGGATTTCAACCGTGTACTTTTATTGAAGTTTTGGATTATTTTCGGGAAACCGGACGAGCTATAAAAAAACAAAATGCACAGAATAATCTCCTATATTTATGTTTTATGGCGAACGGACTGGTCCGAGCGACTTAGAAAACCAACGTATATGTAAAAAATTTTGACCAAATTGATCGTAAAATACTGCTATTAGAATGTAAACACATAAATACATTTATATATAATTTACCATAAAACTTGTTCTGGGGACCATGATCGGTGCTCATCGACCACTCCCGACCTTAGGTCCTACAATAAGAACACTACAATAACTCATCTTTCCTATGGAAATTCGCTAATAAAGACGACATACTTTTACATAAGAGCTCAAGTTAACATTTTCCGTGGTGAGCGCGGTTAAACCCTCTAAACGTGTTCTTCCCTGTGACTGGGCGCGGTTTTAACCGCTCCTGTCCCATTAACATTACATTGGAAAAGAAGGGGTTTAGACCTTGCCTACAATAATTGGGCGTAGTGAAACTGCCCCGATATTTTGGGTACTTTTGAAACGATGAAACTGCCCCGCTCATTAAAGAGGATTAGGAAGGGTCGCCTCGCCAGACTAGACATGCTGAAATTGCCCCGACCGCCCGGCTAGGTAGTCGTTACGGGACTGGGGAAAAATGGGAATTATTTTTTGTAACAATTTTTAGTCGCCATTCCGAATATTGATTACTTATAAGATATCTGACTTACCGTCTTCAATATTCCTATTCGTCGCTAAACGACGGCCGTTTCGGCTATTCAGCCATTTTCAAGTATATCAGGTTTCCCTTTGTCACTTACATAAACACTTACACATAACTAACACAACGAATAAATAAATAAAACACATTTACACGCCCGTATTGCTAAAACTCGTGGTGAGCGACCACATACGACCACATGTCTGCTTGGCAATATCCTCAACAGACATGGCTACAAGGTCGCTTATAAAACAAAAAATAATTTGAAGGGTTACTTAAGTAATACAAACAAATTAAAAGATAAATTTGAAGGATCAGGAGTATATCAGTTAACATGTCGCGATTGTCCAAAAATATATATAGGGCAAACAGGAAGATCTTTTAAGAAAAGATTTAAAGAACACCTTATATCGGCCAAACAAAGTGCGAACCTCACAAAAACCGAGTCGAAATTTGCCGAACATACTCATCCAGAATGACCTGGTTACTCCAGCATAGACGGTACCCTCGAAATATTACATCATGGTAAAAAGGGAAAGTTGATGAACGAGCTAGAACAATTCGAAATTTACAAGAACTATAAAATAGATAGTAGCAAACTATTAAATGAAAAACTAAATTTTGAATCTAACGCGTTATACGACACCGTATTGACACATGTTGATAATGCATCATCCCTTCCAGGCGATTAACTTGCATACCATCAGTGCGTAACGGGACAGCGTCGTATGTGGTCGCTCACCACGAGTTTTAGCAATACGGGCGTGTAAATGTGTTTTATTTATTTATTTAAGTGTTTATGTAATTGACGAAGGGAAACCTGATATACTTGAAAATGGCTGAATAGCCGAAACGGCCGTCGTTTAGCGACGAATAGGAATATTGAAGACGGTAAGTCTGATATCTTATAAGAATTAGTTTTGTCCCTGCTTCCTGTCAGTGACTGCAGTCTTCTAAAACTGTCGTCGACAACATAACCTAACCCCTAATAATACAACCGATTGTATTACACTTGAGTTTATCAGCTAGTAATTCCTGATATTGGTGGCAGTTATTAGAAGACTGCAGTCACTGATAGGTCTCAGGGACAAAATAATAACGCAGGGACAGGCGCTCGTGGCAATTTCAGCATTTCTGGTCTGGCGAGGCGACCCTTCTTGATCCTCTTTAATGAGCGGGGCAGTTTCACCATTTCAAACGGGGCAGTTCCATCGTCCCCGAATAATTTGTTTTACCTGAGTAGTATGTAGGAACCCTTCTACGAGTACAGGTCCAGTAGCCATCTCGCTAGCCAACCCTACGCCGTAGAGGACCTTACTTCACTGCTTCACTGCTAGTGCGAGGTCAGCACTTGTAGAGCAGCACACGCATCTCTTCATGTCCACCTCCACACCTCCGTGTAGCATGTCCGTCCGTCTGTCTGTACAGTCTTGCTACAAGATCGTCGTGTCTGTCCGTTGTCCAGCGTGTAATGTCCGTGTCTTCCGCCAGTTGGCAGGTACTTGTCGAGATGTCTATACAGGGTGGGCGAAATGTCAAAACTCAACATACATTGATTTATAACACAAGTTTTGTAATCAGTATATAATATTGTAAGTCGTAATATACGGAACGCGCGGGTATAATGCAAGGGGCGGTCGTGTGGATCGAAATAAAGAAAAAACTTTATAGTTTTTAATCAAATAGACGACAAAGAAACAAACCAAGAACATCTTATACAGGGTGTTCCCGAACTCTCTGGTCCCCTTTTGTGGATTTGTTCCTGGGATCGGGACAAACATATTTCACAATATAAACACGCGGTGCTTACTTTTTCGTCTGTCTGACTGTATGTGTTTCTTACAAAATAATTTATATCTAGAGAACGGTTTGGCCGATGTAGTTCAAACTTGACATGAAGTTGCATCTAACAATGATCTATTTTAAGTACAATTAGCGATCATATCCAATTATGCTAATCAAAATGGCGACTGTTTGAATATTACCCAAAAACCGTACATTTTAACAAAACATGTCATGATACTTTTTTTGTAACCCTTTTAATTCCCTATCGGATGGTGTAAGAAGGATAAAAGTTAATTTAATGATAATAACAGTATACGTAACCACAATATTGTTGCGTATATTGTGTTGGTATTGGATGCCGGGTTCAACAAACCAATTATTACACATAACTTATTACACGGACTTTTCTTCTTTATATAGACAGATAATACAACACTACAATTTACCGCTATTGCCTATAAAGTTACTAGAACAGTGTATTGTTAAGCCGAAATAGCTCAGTTGGGAGAGCGTTAGACTGAAGATCTAAAGGTCCCTGGTTCGATCCCGGGTTTCGGCAATAAATTTTTGTAAATGTAAACTAAAATTTTCTTAATATTTTTTGCGTTCACAAGTGATGTAGAGATTATATTTTTCCCGTCAGAAAATAAAATCTAAACGAAACATTCATACCGGCAAACTCAACAAAAATAACAAGCAATTTATTTTTAACTACTGTAACACTGACACCACCATAAACTTAAAACTAATGAATAAACTTTGAGTATGCAATAAAACTCAAATAGTAGGCCTAAAACATAGCAACAACAACAAATACAATATTTATAAGAAACGTGTATCTTTAGTTTTTATTTAGTCCATAAATAATTTTAAAACATCTTTTCTTCACTACCTTGCAACACAAATTTTATCTTAAAATGAACGTAAACTTGTAACAGTCAAAGGTGAAATTGTAGCAAATAAAGATGAAATTTTAACAAATGAAGGTGGAACTGTAACGGATGAAGGTGAAATTGTAAGAAATAAATGTGAAATTGTAACAAATTAAGGTCAAATTATAATAAATGAAGGTGAAATTGTAACAAACTAAGGTGAAATTGTAAGACATTAAGGTGGTGGTGTAACAAATTAAGGTGAAATTGTAGCAAATTAAGGTGAAACTATAACCAATTAAGGTGAAATTATACGAGTACGAAATGAAGGTGGAATTGTAACAAATGAAGGTGAAATTTTAAGAAATAAAGGTGAAAATGTAAAAAATTAAGGTGAAATTATAAGAAATGAAGGTGGAATTGTAACAAATGAAGGTGAAATTGTAAGAAATAAAGGTGAAATTGTAACAAATTAAGGTGATATTATAAGAAATGAAGGTGGAATTGTAACAAATGAAGGTGAAATTGTAAGAAATAAAGGTGAAATTGTAACAAATCAAGGTGAAATTATAAGAAATGAAGGCAAAATTGTAACAAATAAAGTGTAAATTATAACAAATACAGTAAGCCAATGCGAAAAATCACAGGCAGATTAATTAGATATACATCAGAAATACGTCATTCATAAAAATACTATTTAAAACAACAAACTTTATCAAGGCCTAACTATGCTCAGGGCAAAATTAACTGGTAAATGTGTACATTTATAAGGACTATAAAACTGTAGGCCTTATTTGTAATTTTTTTTTATTTATATACATTTGTATATATCAAAATAAAGATAAAAATGTTATCTTTTAATTGCTTTTTATTTCATATTTATATATATCAAATGATTTAGAACTTATTAATATTATATATGATATTAAGAAATGAATATTAGAATATGTTTGTATATGTCATACGAAAATGTATGAATGTTTCCGAAGTTAAACGAATGGATATTTCTTCTTTAAATTTGTGTAAATGAATATATTGATGATACAAGGTAGTATTTATATTCAGTTTATAACCTCAAAGCAAATCTTATAAGGTATTATAGTTTATATTAGTTCTATAATTCTTATTTTAAAAAAAAAACTTCACAAGACATTATATTATTGATTGAAGTTGTAAACATAACCCCAAAGTATAATGTACGCTTGTGTTACAGGTGATGGGTGAAATCAGCTGTTATATTATATTGTTACTCACGTACGTATGTACACTCGGTTTTTATAGGGGTTGATTGTAACAAATGAAGGCGAAACTGTAAGGAATAAAGTGTAAATTGTAACAAATGAAGGTAAAATTGTGTGAATTTTTAACTAAGAACTTTGGCAAACATCAAAAATTTGCAATTGTTCAAATGGTTTTTGGACGTTAAAAAATTGTTATTTTCTCATTTTTAAGACATACAATAATTTATATCTCGAAAACGATGAATTTTATAGAACAGTTGCAAGAGACTCTTTTCTATTAAAATGTCTCGAACAAAATTGGTTCGTGGCGAAAACCAATATTTCAAATTTGCAACCACCGTTTCCCCCTAGCAACAACATTTTCTAGCGGTGAAGGTAGTCCGTGGACTAGTTTGTTTACAATACGGGGTACGGCCCGGTAGAAAGGCGTTACAGAGTACATTCGCCCTCGGCTTCTTCCCAAAACCTTCTCATCCTGGCCTCTGTTATTACAGTAGCTGGTTTCACTTAGTGAATTGATCATCCAGTGCTGTAGGTCGGTCATCCTGTCAACGAAGGATAATCTTGACGTCTTAATAACAGCCATGCACGAAGCCACGCCCACGATTTTACCGTATCATTTAATTGCCCAAGTTTCTGCAGAGGTCAATTTATATGCTTTTAAGTTTGGATGAAACTTGTGGGAACTGCTTTCGCTGAAATTTCGGTCGAAGTTTCCGTCTACTGCTAAAACTTTTGATGTTAAGGACAACAACCAATAAAATACAACATTTGATGTTAAGGACAACAACCAACAAAATACAACA